>JAHHZJ010003865.1:0-143679 GCA_021437245.1 Aegilops speltoides | reverse complement strand
GATGTTGTGGGGCTTTAGGCTGTTAAGCCATGTCTGGGCTGTGCCCTGGAGCATGAGCGGGACGTACTTCACAGCAACGCACTTGTTGCCGTTCGCTATGCTGACGACCGTGGAGTAGTCGACCAGCCAGTCCTGAGGCTTCATGGAGCCGGTGTACTTGGGCGTATCTCTTGGGAGCGTGAACCCTCGAGGGAAAGGCTCATCTCGGATTCGAGGGCCGAAACAGGGCGGACCCAACGCATCTTCTTCTTCTAGCACCAGGGATCGGTTGAGGCAGTCGATCCGATGGCGGGCGTCGTTCTCCCCGACTCCTTCCCGGCGGCCAAGGCGGTCGTTGAGTGTCGGGTGCGTGACAGGCGGCGGAGTGGGGTGCCTTTCTCCATGAGGCTGAGGAGGAGGCGGGTTGCCTTGCCGCTCCACGGCTCGGGGGGGGGGGGCTTCTGCGTCAATCTCGATGGAGAGGTGAGTCCGACTGCGACTGGCAGCTGGCTCATTGCCTCTTCTATCGCGGATGCCACCACTCGGCGTTCGAGATGTCGCGCCGTGATCCAAGCTAAGGGGCAGTTCATCGTTCCGCCGGATAGGCGCTTCAGCGCGGCAGCCGGCTTCTTGCTGCTTGGCGGCCGCATCAAGGAGCTGCTGGACACGCTCCGTCATGTGGTGACGCTCGTCGCCCTCGTACTGTCCAGCTCATCCGCTACCGCTTGGGCAGCTCGTATGTTCTCCGCAGGCGTGGTGTAGACGGGACGATCTGTCCCGAACATGCTGGCGATGGTCGCGCCATGCTGCCCGATCGAGCTGATGCGACTAGGCCCCTCGGGAGCCGGCGTGCCGCCGATGGCTCGGTCCATCTCGCGCCGGTAGGATTCTGAGAGGCGTCGCATGCTGGCCAGTCGGTTGGCCCTTTCGATGAGCTGGACGCGGCGTGGTTCCAGCGTCTCAGCGTCTGCGTCTTGCGGGATGGGCACTGACAAGTCTCGCAGCGCCGCATCGAGTGGGTCTCGAACGCGTCCGTCCGAGTGCTCACCACTGTTGATGACAAGTACCTCCGTGACGGTGCTCCCGCCGCTGTGCTCGCGAGGAGGCAGCTCATCGTAGACCACCACGTTGGTGGGGAACGCATCAAGCGACGCCGTGTCGGAGTCGACGATCATCGGGTCGGTGGAGCCAACAGACTCCAAGTCCTCAGCAGGCTCGCTGGTGACGTGGAGCTGGTCGAGGAGGCTGACGAGGCGGCTCTCAGGGCAGTCGGTGCCCGCGTCGGACGCAGGCTTGTCGGAGAGGCGGATCTCGCCGACAAGGTCGGCGAGGCAGCTTGCCACGCAGGCGATCTCCGCGCCGTGCAGTGCGTCAAGGCCGACGCCGTCGGGCTTGCTGGGCTGGCTGCGCTCGCCAGGAAGGAACAAGGTTCCCGTCCAGAACAGATCTCTGGATGACGGTGCACCTTGCCCCACGGTGGGCGCCAAATGTCGGGGGTTGGGTGCGGCATATGCCAAAGGATGGCTTATCATGGTGGGAGCGAGTAGAACGTCACCGGTGCCTGGAAGCGGGATGAGGCGTAGACACGAATCCGGGCGCACTTTACCCAGGTTCGGGGCTCTCCTAGGAGATAACACCCCTAGTCCTGCTCTAAGGGGTCTCCGCATCGTCACTAAGGCACTAGTGAGTACAATGGTGCTCCTCGAGCTGTATGCTAAAGGTGGAAGGAGGCAGGGCTAGCTCTCTTCTTCCTCTAGGGGTGAGTCTAGTTCTAACAGGTCGGTAACCGTTTGCATGGGTGCCCTGGGGGGTTTATATAGGCCTACCCCCCAGGGGTACAATGGTAACTTGGCCTGGTTTAGGACCCGGCCGTCAGCGTCTCTGGTCGCCGGCTTCTCCGTCGGTAGCTGGGGCCCGCCGCCTGGTGGGCCCCTCCGATTGGTCTAGTACGGAGCCTACATGTCGCTTCCGCCGTTGGCGGGTCTGGTTGGTGGCTGATCACTGTAGCTGTGATGCTAATGACGCAGGCTTTGTTGGGCAAGGCATGGCTACAGTCCCGCCGCCTAGTGGAAGATCACTGTAGCCTCGCCGTGTCTAGTCTGGTAAATGGCGCTCAGGTCTCGAGGAAGGATCTGGCTGCCCGCCAGGAGCCAGATCCCCTTGGATCTGACTGGCCAGGCTCGGCCGCCCTCCGGGCCCTCGCTGCCTAGTAGGGCCCGCCACCTGCGAGCCATACCGACAGGTCGTCGTGGGAGCAGGCCCCGCCTGACATTGGTGACATCGAGGGTGGAGTGGCAACAGTGCCGCGTCATGCGGAGATCTCCGCCTGTACGGGACACTGTGGCCATGCCAAACCCGGGATTCGGGGTGAGGGACTACACTGTAGCCTCATCCTGTCTTGTCCTCTTGATGAGGGGCGCAGACTCTTAGGGCGCCGGGTGGCCGCCTGCTAGAAGCCGACCACTACGGAGGCCATCTGCTAGGAGTCGACCCGTCTTGGTGCCGTCTGCTGGTGCTCGGCTTTCTTCTGGCAGCCGGCCGTTGAGCCAGCCGGCCACCGGAGGCGGCACTTTATTCTGGAGTCTCGTGGGGCGAAGCCGGCCCAAAGTCTTGAAAGGCTCAGGGCCTCGGGTTAGGCTACCCGTGGCCCATTACTCCGACATACAGACAACGCTCGCCTAGCAGGGCAGCGTAACTGCTATTGCGAGACAGCTCTAGGGAGGATTGCAGCTCCAGGACTTCACATGCTAACGCACCTCTCAGCCATGTGCCTAGAGAGTCGGTGGGTGATAGGCAGGGCTCAATAGGAACTGGTGTAGCAATCATTGGGGAAGTGCGGGCGCAGGCATACATTGCGATCTACTCCCTGTGTAGCAGTCTATGCCAGAGCGATGCATCACCAACCTCCTTCTGCCGCATCAAACTCCACTTGCAGCTAAAGCATCGCCTACAAAGAGGCAACGAGGCCGCCCGCCATTGCACTGGTCCGGGAGGCTGGACCTGGGATTTCTCCCGGTGCTTGAGGAGGATATCTGGTCAGGGTCATGCCAACGCCTCCAAGGAGGTGACGACACCCTCGGGCGAAACCGTTGACAGCGCAGGCCGTCGCCGCGCGGGGATTTCGCCCCGACCCATGAACAAGGACCGCAGATGCAATGGCAGACCGGACTTGGAGAAGAACGTCGGAGAAGACCAACACACATGGAGGGATGCCTAGGAACGTTCTAGTCGCAGGAGGAGCACTGACCAACACAGCACTAGCAGGCCGGCCGCCATCGGGAGCGCGATGAGCAGGCGACAGCAGCCACCGGCACCATGCCGGCCTGCAGCTTCCGCCGCCAGGAACCGCCAGGGCACAACAAAGCAGCAGTCGTCAAGGACCGCTGTGTGCGTGCTCACCCGCCCAGCGGCTACCACTGGTGGCGGCCGGGAGGGGTGGAAGGAAGGGGCCGGGTGGGTTGGTGCAGAAACGTGCAGCCCAGATCTGGGCACCCTCATCTCTGCCGCTCGTAGCAACGGCCGGCCGCCACCACAGAGCGCCACCGCGCACGCATTCCACACCATCACGGCCTCCCCTGAGGGCAGACGACCGCCAGCCTCGCCACCGCGCACTCCCGCCATTCCAACGCACAAACAGCAGCGCATGAGCTCACGTATGAGGGCCCCGCCGCCGCCGTCCACCGATGAGGGCTTCGTCCGCCGGTACCTCTGGCAACGGCGAGGGGAGGGAGGGGAGGAGGGGAGTTTGAGGTGGCGGCTAGGGTTTCGCCACCCGAGTCGCCCCCTAGGAGCGACGCGGGGGCCGGTAGGGCTTCTAACAGGCTTTGAGGTATGTGTTATATTTTTTTGGCTATTTGTATATGTAAAAGGAATGCCTGTGTATAGATAGTAGCCCCTGAGACTCTGTTCGGTGTTCACGAATAAAGGCCGAACAGAGGATCGAATAATTCTTCGCAGGAGATAACATATATGTCTCTTTGGATAAACATGCTTCGATGCTAGCGGCAACCTCCCACGCCACCAAAGTGTCCGAACTAAAGCGGAAGTTGGAGGAAAAGCAAGGTATCCGATAATGAAACATATCTGAAATAATATGAGTTTCGATTTGTTTTCTAAATCAGTTTTATCATTATGCTCATAGTTGACGCGTCTGAGGTCGAGACCCTCAAGAGCGCACTGGCCGAAGCCAAGAAGGAGGCAGAGGGGGAGCGAGCCGCCCGCCTCAAGCATGAAGCGAGGTTGGATGAAGTCCAACAAGAGCTCAAGGATGTTATAAGCAAATGTGAGTCCTTGGAGCGCAAGGTGTCGGATCAAGACTCCGAACTTGCTACAGCGCTCCAAAGTGCGAAGGAGGCCTGGGTTGAAGCCCAAGGCAGCTGCCGGGAGATCCAAGAGGCAAATCAGATAACGGTGGGCAAGGCCTTTAATATGCAGAGCAAATTTGTGAGGAGAAGGTACACCTTACTGACCCGCATTTGGAGTTCTCCAGGAGCGTTTGCGGATCTACCCCGGAGTATTGCTGATGCTGCGGAGTTCTTCCGAGCCAAAGAGGGGAGCTCAACGGGGAAGCTGTTCTCGTCGCAGTACCTTGCGCCAGAGCATCCAGTTCCCCTTAGTGATTAGCTGAAGCAGCTGACCGAACTGCATAGGGTGGCCGAATTGTCCATGAAGGATGTTATTGTCCGTCTTTGGCCAGCCGAACCCATACCCAGCAGTTACTTCGGGCTCGTGAAGCGACTAGTCAATGCCTGCCTCGGCTTGATGCTATAAAGCAATCAGTCTGTATCGAAGGTGCCCGGATGGCCTTCGCCCATGTCAAGGTTTGATAATACCCAAGTGGAGGGAATCATCATAGCAATTTCCAAAGGTGGAAGTGATAAGTATGGAGTGTCGAACCCACAAGGAGCTAAAGGTAAGATCAATATTCTCTCAAGTACTATGTGCCACTGATACGACTCTACGTACACCGAACGTTCGCTTCCAACTAGGTACGAGAAATAAAACTATGTTGTGGGTATGAAGAGGATAACTTTGGATGATATCGGAGAGCTAAAATATAAAAGTAGGTGTTGTTATCATAAAGTTAGAATATATTATTAAATATTATAAATAGCTAGTGTGGAATAATGATGGATCGGTGTGTGGAATTATCCTAGGCAATTGTTAACAAGACTGATAGTCGTCATTGCAATTTCATATGAGGGAGAGGCATAAGCTAACATAGTTTCTCTTCTTGGATCATATGCACTTAAGATTGGAACTCTAGCAAGCATCCGCAACTACTAAAGATCATTAAGGTAAAACCCAACCATAGCATTAAAGCATCAAGGCCCTTTATCCCATATGCAACAACCCCCTTACTCGGGTTTATGCTTCTGTCACTCAAGCAACCCACTATAAGCGAATCATGAGCATATTGCAACAACCTACAACGGGAATCCCTCAAGCTTGTGCGACACAGAGGGCACAATAGGACAACACCAAAATAAATCATACAACTCATACCAATCTATATCATCAATCAACCCAAAGACAAAGGATATCTACTCAAAACATCATAAGATGGCAACACATCATTGGATCATAATATGTGGCATAAAGCACCATGTTCAAGTAGGGATAACAGCGGGGTGCGGGAGAGTGGGCCGCGTAAAAGAGATGAGGATGGTGATGATGATGGTGATGTTGATGAAGACAATCACCGCGGCAATGATTCCCCTCCCGATGGCACTCCGGCGCCACCGAGAGAGAGGAGGAGAAGTTCTCCCCCTTGTGCTTCCTCCTCCGTGGCCTCCCCCTGGATGGAGAGAGGTTCTCCCTCTGGTCCTTGGCCTTCATGGAAAATGATGGCCCCTCTGGGATCCTCCTCCATGGCCTCCGGTGATGATGGCCCCCTCCGGCAGGGTGCTAGAGAGGGCCTAGATTGATTTCTCGTGGCTACAGAGCTTTGCGGCGGCGGAACTTCTGATCTAGGTTATTTTCTAGAGGTTTCTGTATTTATTGGAATTTTTAGCGTCGGTCTCACATCAGGGGGGTCTTTGAATAGTCCACGAGATAGGGGCCCATGCCTAGGGTGGTGGGCACGCCTCCCACCCTTGTGGACATCCCAGGACTCTTCTGGCCCAACTCTTTTACTCCAGGGGCTTCTTTTGGTCCATAAAAAATCATCAAAAATTGGCATGTCAATTGGACTCCATTTGGTATACCTTTTCTGTAAAACTCAAAAACAAGGAAAAAACAGAAACTGGCACTGGGCTAGGTTAATAGGTTAGTCCCAAAATTCATATAAAATAGCATATAAATGCATATAAAACATCTACGATGGATAATATAATAGCATGAATACTTCATAAATTATAGATACATTGGAGACGTATCAGCATCCCCAAGCTTAATTCCTGCTCGTCCTCGAGTAGGTAAATGATAAAAGAAATAATTTATGAAGTGTGAATGCTAGTAGGCGCACAAGTTTTATCAATGATAATTTCAATCACCTTTTCTAGCATCATTATTTGTCATAACAGTAGCTCATCTCATAAAACTTTTCATGATCATGTAACAAGCTATTCACATGTTAAAGTATAGATCATAAACTTTCTTGAAAACTACTCCCTCCGTTCCTAAATAATTGTCTTTCTAGAGATTTTAACAAGTGACTACATACGGAGCAAAATGAGTGAATCTACACTCTAAAACATGTCTACGTACATCCGTATGTTGTAGTCCATTTGAGATGGCTAGAAAGACAATTATTTAGGAACGGTGGGAGTAACAAACAGTGCTCTTAGTCATCAAACAATTGCAATTCATCTTATTTTCAGGAAGGGTCGATGTAAGAGCTTTGATTTAGCAAATCCCGCATACTCAACTATCATATAGTCTTTCACAATTGCTAACACTCATGTGATATTTATGGGTTCAAAGTTTTAATTGGACACAGAGAAAGATAGGGGCTTATTGTTTTGCCTCCCAACCTTTTACCTCAAGGGTAATGTCAACAATAATACTTTATGAAAACCTACATCCAAGTGGATATATATATATCCGGATCGCTCCAATGGTAAGTGCTTGCCAAAGGAAAAAGTGTAAAAAGGAAAGGTGATGATCACCATGACTCTTGTGTAAGTGTAGAAGATAAAAGTAAAAGATAGGCCCTTTGCAGAGGGAAGCAGAGATTGTCATGCGATTTTAAGGTTGGATGCACAAAATCTTAATGCAAAAGAACGTCACTTTATATTGCCTGTTGTGATAGAGACCTTTATTATGCAGTCCGTCGCTTTTATTTCTTCCCTATCACAAGTTTGTATAAAGCTTATTTTCTTTGCACTAATAGATCATACATATTTAGAGAGCAATTTTTATTGCATGCTCCGATGACAACTTACTTGGAGGACTTACTCAATCCATAGGTAAGTATGGTGGACTCTCATGGAAAAACTAGTTTAAGGGATGTTTGGAAGCACAAGTTGTATTTCTACTTGGTGCAAAGAATTTGGCTAGCAAGAGAGGGAAAGGGAAGCTCAACATGTTGGATGATCCAAGACAGTATAACGTTTCGGATATAGGAGAACATATCCCATTAAGTTTTCTTCCTTGTCCAACACAACCTTTTAGCATGTCATATTTTAATGAGTGCTCACAATTGCAAAAGATGTCCAAGATAGTATATTTATATGTGAAATCTCTCTTCCTTCAATATTCATTCATGAATTTTTCAAGTGACCAATTCCGCGATTGCTAACTTTCAATAAGTTTACTACCTATACTTATTTTGTGTGAAGTCATTACTCCCCATGGTATAAGCATATGAAACATATATAAATTCAGATTTATGATATTCAATCCATTCAACCATTTACTCATAGGATATACGTGAAGCGCGTGAGTAAATGACAAACTACTCCAAAAAGATATAAGTGAAGAACACTGACTAGTCAAATAATTAACTAGCCATGGAAGGATTCTTTTTCATTGAAGATTTCAGATCCAATGATTTTATTCAAACAGCAAGTAAAATTGAAAATACTCACCAAGCAAAACACATATCGTGTGACGAATAAAAATATAGCTCCAAGTAAAGTATACCGATAGTTTTGAGACGAAAGAGGGGATGCATTCCATGGCATCCCCAAGCTTAGGCTCTTGAGTCTTCCTTGAATATTACCTTGGGGTGCCCTAGGCATCCCCAAGCTTAGGGTCTTTCCGCTCCTTATTCTCCTCATATCAATATCTCACCCAAAGCTTGAAAACTTCAATCACACAAAACTTAATGGAAATTCATGAGATAGGTTAGTATGATAAAGAGTAAACCATTCACTTTGGTACTGTCAAAGACAAGGTTCATAATTGTTCTCACACAATGCCTGCTGTACCATATAATTTCTACAATTTATATTGAGAAATATAAGCCATAGAAACTAGAAAACAAGCAAACTATGCAATGAAAACAGAATCTGTCAGAAACTGAATAGTCTGTAATGATCTGAACAACAACCATACTTCTTCTACTCCAAAAATTATGAAATAAATTGTTGGACGTGAGGAATTTTTCTATTAATCTTCTGCAAAAATAATCAACTCAAAATCACTATTCTGTAAAATGGCAGCTAATCCCATGAGGGGAAAGTTTCTGCTTTTTACGGCAAGATCACATTAACTTTCACACAAGTCTTCCCAAAGGTCTTACTTGGCAATTTATTGAAACAAAAGCTATAAAACATGATTACTACAGTATCTTAATCATTTAAACACACAAATACAGAAAGGGTAGATATTGGGTTGTCTCCCAACAAGCGCTTTTCTTTAGTGCCTTTTCGCTAGGCATGATGATTTCAATGATGCTCACATAAACGAAAAGAATTGAAACATAGAGAGAGCATCATGAATAATATGAATAGCATATTTAAATCTAACCCACTTCCTATGCCTATGGATTTTGTGAGCACATAATTCATAGGAACAAGAATCAACTAGCATAGGAAGGCAAAACAAGTATAACTTCAGAACTTTAAGCACATAGAGAGGAAACTTGGTATTATTGCAACTCCTATAAGCATAAATTACTCCCTCACAATAATTTTCAGTAGCATCATGGATGAACTCAACAATATAACCATCACATAAAGCATTCTTTTCATGATCTACAAGCATAGAAATTTTTCTACTCTCCACATAGGCAAAATTCTTCTCATTCGGAATAGTGGGATCACTAATTCCTAAAGTTGACACTCTTCCAAACCCACTTTAGATGATAGTATTATTCATACTCCAAAATATATAAGTGAAGTTCATGGAGCATTCTACAATTAATATAGACTAACCAATATCCAAGCTCAAAATATGTACGTGGAGCACACGAAGCATTCTATAAAACCATACTCAAAAGATTTAAGTGAAGCACAAAGAGCAATTCTATAAGATCATACTTAAAAGATATAAGTGAAGCACATGAAGTATTCTATAAACCAATGAATGGCTAACTCATACTAGCATGGTTCTTAAAGAAAAGAAAAAAACAAAAACACAAAGGACACAAATCATGTGAAGAAAAACAAAAACCGAGGTATACCGATATTTGTTGAAGAAGAAAGAGGGATGCCAACCGGGGCATCCCCAAGCTTAGATTCTTGAGTATCCTTTGAAATATTTAATTGGGCTGCCTTGGGCATCCCCAAGCTTGAACTCTTGCCTCTCTTTATTCTTCTCATATTGATAGCTCCTCGATCTTCGAACACTTCATCCACACAAAACTTTAACAAAAACTTTGTGAGATCCGTTAGTGTAATAAAGCAAACTACCACTTTAAGGTACTATAATGAACTCATTCTTTCTTTATATTTGTGTTAAACCTACTGTATTCCAACTTCTCTATGGTTCATACCCCGCGATACTTGCCATAGATTCATCAAAATAAGCAAACAACACGCGAAAAATAGAATTTGCCAAAAACAGGACAGTCTGTAGTAATCTGGAAGTTTAGTAAACTTCTGCAACTCCAAAAATTATGAAATAAATATGAAAATTTGAACAATTTGTACAGAAGTAATGTGAAAAAAGTTTCAGACCAATTTAACCATCTAGTAAAAAAATGTAAAATCATGCGCTACAGCCAAAGTTTCTGTTTTTGTTCTGCACATAGTTAACAAGCAATCTAATCATCCTAAAACCAAAGCTTGGCACATTATTTTTATAATACAATGGATATATACAAGTGGATAATTATTTACAGAGAAACTTCCATGAAAAATTCTACATTGTTTCCATGAGCATGAACACAAATGCTCAAGGTCGACCCTCACTTCTTCAATGCATAACTTTCCAATCACTTCTCTTTTTGAAAAACTTTTTTAGGCATGAGAGGCAAGTAATTTTTTTTGTATTTTCATTATTTAATTTATTTTTGTATGTTTCACCCACAACAAATCAGAAACAAAAATGAAAAACAAAATCTACATAGTGAAGAAAGCAAACAAGCACACACGTGAATGTCGACCCCACGCTATTGCTCCCCGGCAACGGCGCCAGAAAAGAGCTTGATAATCCCCAAGTGCAGGTAATCATCGTAGCAATTTCCAAAGGTGGAAGTGATAAGTATGGAGTGTCGAACCCACAAGGAGCTAAAGGTAAGATCAATATTCTCTCAAGTCCTATCGCCATCGATACAACTCTCATTAATCTAACGTTTGCTTCCAACTAGATACGAGAAATAAAAGTACGTTGTGGGTATGAAGAGGATAACTTTGCATGATATTGGAGAGCTAAAATATAAAAGTAGGTGCTGTTATCATAAAGTTAGAATATATTACTGAATATTATAAATAGTGAGTGTGGAATAATGAAGGATCGGTGTGCGGAATTATCCTAGGCAATTGTTAACAAGACCGGTAGTCGTCATTGCAATTTCATATGAGGGAGAGGCATAAGATAACATACTTTCTCTTCTTGGATCATATGCACTTATGATTGGAACTCTAGCAAGCATTCGCAACTACTAAAGATCATTAAGGTAAAAACCAACCATAGCATTAAAGCATCAAGTCCCCTTTATCCCATACGCAACAACCCCCTTACTCAGGTTTATGCTTCTGTCATTCAAGCAACCCACAATAAGCGAATCATGAACATATTGCAACACCCTACAGCGGGAATCCCTCACTCTTATGCGACACGGAGGACACAATAGCACAACACCAAAATAAATCGTACAACTATACCAATCTAGATCATCAATTAACCCAAAGACAAAGGATATCTACTCAAAACATCATAAGATGGCAACACATCATTGGATCATAATATGTGGCATAAAGCACCATGGTCAAGTAGGGATTACAGTGGGGTGCGGGAGAGTGGACCGCGTAAAAGAGATGAGGATGGTGATGTTGATGAAGACGATCACCGCGGCGATGATTCTCCTCCTGATGGCACTCCGGCGCCACCGAGAGAGAGAGGAGGAGAAGTTCTCCCCCTTGTGCTTCCTCCTCCATGGCCTCCCCCTGGATGGGGAGAGGTTCTCCCTCTGGTCCTTTGCCTTCATGGCGATGATGGCCCCTCCGGGATCCTCCTCCATGGCCTCCGGTGATGATGGCCCCTTCGGCAAGGTGCCATAGAGGGCCTAGATTGATTTCTCGTGGCTATAGAGGCTTGCGGTGGTGGAACTTCTAATCTAGGTTATTTTCTGGAGGTTTCTGTATTTATAGGAATTTTTGGCACCGGTCTCACATCAGGGGGGGGGTCTCCGAATAATCCATGAGATAGGGGCCCATGCCCAGGGGGGTGGGCACGCCCCCCACCCTCGTGGACAGTCCGGGATTCTTCTGGCCCAACTCTTTTACTCCAGGGGCTTCTTTTGGTCCATAAAGAATCATCAAAAATTGGCACGTCAATTGGACTCCGTTTGGTATTCCTTTTATGTAAAACTCAAAAACAAGGAAAAAACAAATACTGGCACTGGGCTCTAGGTTAATAGGTTAGTCCCAAAAATAATGTAAAATAGCATATAAATGCATATAAAACATCTACGATGGATAATATAATATCACGAATATTTCATAAATTATAGGTACGTTGGAGACATATCAAGGTGCAGTGGGCAAAGATGAGTGCCACCAAGCTTGCAACCGAGGGACCGCCCTTAGGCAAGGAGCACCACACGCCGGAGCAGTATTTTGACGAAGTCCTTGAAGGATCCCGTATTGTAGAGGGCTAGTGTCCGAAGGACATCATTTCAATGAATGTATCTGTGCTGCCTGAACTGTGTATTACGAAAATAAGGCTTTTGTATAATATTTTTGCTTGTTTCATTTTAAATTATTCCCATCCTGTGCGGCCGTTTACGGTATCTGAGTGTTGGCCAGTCGTCGGCCTCAGCCCCCACATCGGTAGTATGGGGGTGTTCGAAACAGCACATGAGCACACTTAACCCAACAGCTTGGTCCTTGAAGGAGGTGTTAGTGCAGCGAACCAGGCAATCAGACTATGCGGCTTTATCACTCTCACTTAGCCATAGGAGTTTGACAATAGGAATGTAGGCACAGCCCCTGGTATTGTTCGGTTATCCAAACTTGGGTGCTGTAGACGCCTGACTAGGTGAATACCGGTCCCTCATGTAACATGGGAAAATCGCAAGAGATTTATACTTAGTCACCAAATAGCTGACCAGCTCTCTTCGCATCATGGCAGTCAGTTTTTGGCTTTCTCTACTAAGGCGTTTATCCGGATGAACCCGAAACACAATCGCAGTTCTCGCTTTACTACCTTAGTGGAACAAGCATAACGTAAAGCAGTAACCACAGGAGCCGGGCAATCCGATTATTGACCAAAGACATGATTCGGAGCCGATGCATATAATGCTATATTCGGGATGCCTAATTGTACTATGAAAGTGTTCGGACTTATTTTTTTAAGAGATGTATGTGGCTGAATGGAGCCCCTGGCGATTTAAGTCGTGCCGAGGTGTACATGACAATTGGACGAAAAAGAGGGAATACAGATTTAGGAAATAAGCCAGTACCGAATAATTTGGGCGAAAAATTGTTTCCATTATAGTTTGATTGATACGTCAAAACGTATTTGTACAGATAATGCTATAAGCATTGAGGCTATTCTACATGCCGAGCACAAGGGAAAGCTGTGTACAGGTCCTAAAAGAGGAAGAGGTGATCCTTGAAGATCCTTTATATACTCTGCCACACGCCTGCGCTGCTTTTCGCCATGCTGTATGATCTTTTGAGAGGATCAACGATCTGGTTTTCATAAGGGGCCTGGAAAAACGGCCCTTAGCACCATCAAAAGGTGATGTGGGTTGTAAGGAACCTGAAAAAACAAAAATAAGAAGAAAGAGGATACGAGGTCTAGGTAGGGTCGAGCGGTATTGTCGACTTTGTCTTTGATATGCCTCCATCTTTGCCCATGGTATTTTTAGTGCGTAGTTATGTATACACAGTACATATGCGCGATTCGGTTGGGGCTGAGACGGAGGACAAATTTCTAATCTAGCTCTTGATGAGCTTGACTATTGTTCTGTGGGGTAGTCCGGACTCATTTGATAGTGTCCGAGGGCTTGACCGCCAATGTAGGGTTTGGCTTGATAAGACCACCTTGTACTTCTGCTGCGAGGGCTGCGGTGTGTTCCTCGGTATGGAGGGAGCGCTCCATGTTTCCATTGACTGTTATAACACCGCATGGTCCTGGCATCTTGAGTTTTAGATAAACATAGTGCGGGACCGCATTGAAGCGAGCGAACACGGTTCATCCGAGTAGTGCATGATGGCCACTGCGAAAAGGGACGATGTCAAAGATCAAGTCTTTGCTTCGGAAGTTGTCCGGCGAACCAAAGACGACTTCCAATGCGATTGAGCCCGTGTAGCAGGCCTCTACACCAGGTATTACTCCTTTGAATGTAGTTTTGGTGGGCTTGATTCTTGACGAGTCAATACCCATTTTGCAGACCGTGTCCTGGTAGACCAGGTTAAGACTGCTGCCTCCGTCCATGAGGACTCTCGTGAGGTGGAATACATTGATAATTGGGTCGAGGAACAACGCGGCCGAACCTCCGTGACATATACTAGTCGGATGGTCTCTGCAATCGAAAGTGATTGGACATGTTGACCGTGGGTTGAATTTTGGGGCAATGGCTCTATCGCGTAGACGTACCTTAACACGCGCTTGCACTCCCTCTTGGGGATGTGAGTAACGTATATCATGTTCACCGTTTTGACCTCGGGAGGAAATTTCTTCTGTCCCCCTGTGTTCAATGGGTGAGGCTCCTCGTTGTCGTCCTTGCTGGGTGACCCTTTCTCCTTATGTTCAGTGTTTAACTTACCAGCCTATTTAAAGACCCAACCACTTTTGTTGGTATGGTTGACAGGCTTGTCGGGGGTGCCGTGAATCTTGCAAGGTCGATCGAGTATTCGGTCCAGGCTAGATGAACCATCTTTGTTTCTTTTGAATGGCTTCTTCCGCTGACAGGATTTGGAGCCACTGAATCCGGCATTGACCGCTGCATCTTCGATATGGTCATTGTTGCTTCGACGCTTGTTTTTGTTGCGTCAGGGCCCGCTGTTGTCATTTCTAGCTTTAGAAGTGCCAGGGTCGCTGGTACTGTTGCTGCTACGGGCTAACCAGCTATCTTCGCCTGCGCAAAAGCGGGTCATGAGTGTTGTGAGGGCTGCAATGGACTTTGGCTTCTCTTGGCCGAGGTGTCGGGTGAGCCATTCGTCGCGGATGCTATGTTTAAAAGCTGCTAAGGCTTCGGCATCCGGACAGTCTACAATTTGTTCTTTTTAATTAGGAACCTGGTCTAGAATTTTCTGGCCGACTCTCCTGGATGCTGGACTATGTGACTAAGGTCATCGGCGTCCGGGGGCCGGATATAAGTGCCTTGGAAGTAGTCTCTAAAGGAATCTTCCAAGTCTTCCCAGCTTCCAATAGATTTTTCTGGGAGGCAGTTTAGCCAGTGCCGAGCTGGTCCCTTAATTTTTAGGGGCAGGATTTGATGGCATGTAAATCGTCACCGCAAGCCATGTGAATGTGGAGAAGAAAGTCTTCAATCCATACTGCGGGATCTGTTGTGCCATCGTGTGATTCAATGTTCACAGGTTTAAGCCCTTCCGAGAACTGGTGCTCTGTTACCTCATCGGTGAAGCATAGGGGGTGCACGGTGCCTCTGTATCGGGCAACATCATGACACAATTCAGATGAAGTCCGTATGCGGTTTTCGGCCCGGGTGAGGTTATGCTTGTCGTGCCAGGCCTGATGGCCGCCTTCTCACGGTGGGACGCGCCCCCTTGATCCGTAGATTAATCTGGTCTGACCGGCTCTATTGTCCAGGTCCTGTCGTAGGTCATAAATGTATCCTGCAGCCGCTGTCTCTCTGCCTCTATGGCGGAGTGGTGTGGGCTGGTGTTCGGTTTGAGTTGCCACTCTATCCCGACCATGTGGTGGTCAGTCAGGTCCATCAGCAGTGTCACGCGTTGGTGGTATAGGCTCCAGGGCCTCATCGTCGAATTGGGATAGCAGCTTGCGCTTCGGGTAACTCTTAGTTGGGCGTTCGAGGCCGTATTCCTCGACTGCCAGGACATTAGTCCATCTGTCTTTGAGTAAGTCCTGATTAGCTTGGAGGTGCCGCTGCTTCTTTTTCAGGCTTCTTGCAGTGGCTATTAGCCGGTGCTTAAAGCGCTATTGGTCTCCATGAGGGTTGCGCCGCCATGTTCCTGACAGGATCGTCGGGGTTAACTTGCCCATCCTCCCAATCATCCTGTTTGCATGTTGGTTCAATAGGGGCTTCTTTGTCTTTGGCGTTCTCTGGAGTATTATTATCTCTGGTGTCGGTATTGCTATCTTTTTCGTGACGCGATTTCGAGCGACGCCGCTGACGTCGATGCTTTGGTGGTGCCTTAGAAGGCTTATCCTCGACTGGATGCGTCCCAACATCACCGTCATCGTCTTTAGGTGTGTCCACCATATACACGTCATATGTGGAAGTGGTCGTCTAGTATCCGGTGAACGGCAGGTCCTGGCTTTGCTCATCTCCGCATCATCATCCATACCGTCGATGTCTTCGGAAGCATAGTCGAGCATGTCGGTTAAGTCCTCGACAGTGGCTATGAAGTGGGTGATGGGTGGGACGTAAAATTCCCCGCCTCTCAGCCCCTAGTATGGGCTGGGTGTTGTGGGGGAGCACGAGCACCTATGGGGCAGGGGCCCCTTCTCGGTCCGGCAGGGAGCGGAGGGCGCCTGAAGAAGCGGTCGAGGTCGGCCAGCGGGGAGATTTACCCAACCGGAGCTCTCCGGAGAGATAAAACTCCTCTGCTGCTTTGTGTTTGTATTTGTTCTTGCTCGGCGTGGGTATCTGTGGTTTGAATGAGTCGAACCAAACGAACCCCTTCTCGTGCGCACGGGCCTCCTTTTATAGTCTAAAGGGGTCACCGACAGTGGCAACGCAGAGAGAGGGGTAGAAAGGTAAAAACGCGGGTTGGTACAACTGCTATCTATAGTGCCCCCTACCTAGCTCTGACGGCAGGGGGAGAAGAGCATTTAATGCCCGTCCGGTCGCTCCAACAGTGCAAGAAACGACCGTTAGGGGCGCCACCGATCGCCACGATGGCCTCCTAGTCACCGTTACTTGCCACCTCGCACCGCTAGGCTGCACAGCCACCCGCCACATGCACCAGGAGTGATCCTGCGGCGACACGTCGTTGGGTGAGCTGGAGCGTGGGCGCAGAGTGGTGGCTTCGCTGCGGCAAGCGCCTTGCCGCGGTCTCTGTCTTGTCACACCCGCAAGCTTGCGGCTCGTCTGGTCTTGCCGGGACGCGCGGTGCGTCGCGGCAAGTCTCTTGCAATGCCTTGGTTAGCCTTCCCGGTAAGCTCCTCTTGCCGGGGTCTTGTCCTTCCCGGCAAGCTCCTCTTTACGGGGCTTTGTCTTCTCAGCTAACACTTTGTTCTTGAATGGCAGTAAAATAGGAATGACGGAGGGTCTTGGCGGACACCCGGCAAGCCTTGCCGCAGGACGGTGCGACTGCCCGTGCACAAGTTCGGGGTATTAAGGTACCCCTACTTTAGTACACCGACAGAGCCCGGGCCTGGGCCATACACGTGCCGAAGGCTGTTGGGCGAGGCCCAAAACAGGCTGCGGCACGCGCGGCACAGGTCCAAACCAGATCCTCCAATCCACGCGTCCTCTCGTAGCAGCACGCGTCAATCGCGCGTCGTGGGAGGCGTGGGTGGCATGCACGATTTTGGCGCCCACCCCGTGATCACGGGCGGGCGAGGTCACCTCATCCGTCGCCTCGGCTCTGCATCCCGCCACGCAGCTCCCATGCGCTTAGGGTCACGGACGGTGGGAGTGGGAAGCGGGCCGTCATGGCGGAGGCAGCGGTAAGCCCGATTCTCTGCTCTTCTCGTGCCTTGATTGGCTGGCGGGGCGGTCGAGCCCCACCTCGCTCCTTAAAAAAGCGGAAGGGGCCGCAGGACCCGCACTCTCTCATCTCCTCCTTTCTTGACCTGCTCCCCTTCCTCTCATTTGCCATGGAGGAGGGAACCCGGCCCTTCATCGGTGGCGGCGAGGGCGCCGCCCAGCAGCGCGCCCTCCTATCCAGCTCGTGGTGGCGAGCCAGCCACAAGGTGAAGAGGGAGGCGAGTCGTGGGCGAGGTCGAGGGCGAGGTCGGCGATCGAGGAAGAGGCGGGCGTGGCGGCGCACCATCTCCGCCTCCGCGGCGGTTCCTCTCCCAGCGCGGTCCACGAGGGCGACCCTTGCGAGTTCTTCGTCAAGCTGCTTTGAGAGCCTCGTCGTCGCCTCCGGCTTCCAGCTCCGTTCTGGCCTTGATGGGTCAGTTCCGCCGAGACGCTGAGACTGCACATGAGGGGCTGTGGGATCAGCGGCACACGAGTCCGCGTTGTATTCCCAGCCCCTAATGTGATGTATCTTGACCGTGGGTGGAAGACGTTCGCCCGTATCAACAGCCTGACGGCAGGGTTTACCCTCGGTTTTAAGTTAATGGAGGGCGACCTCCTCTCCGTCAAGGTCTTCGGGGACTCCGGCACTCGGGCGAAGTGTTGCGTGGACAGCTCCTCCAACAGCGAAGACTCCCCCTCGAGCGAGAGTGACGAGGAGGAGAGCGACATCGACGACGAGGGTAGCAGGCGGCGGGACGGCGGGCCCGACTAGGTGTCGGGCGCCGCTCCGCGCGTCATCGGCGACCCCATCATCCGTGTCGCTGGCTCCTTGAACCCCCCGGGGTCGTCTCCTTGGGCGGCTGGCGTAGGGAGGCTGCGGAAGGGGAAGAGGGCTGGCGACAAGGCCGTCAAGACGGAGTACGAGGGCGTAGTGCCCTCGACAGCGTGCTAACGTCCTGCCGCCCCGTCTTCGAGCCCCGGTTCCGGCGCCGCCATCACCGTCCAGCCTCGGGGCAGCCCCCGGGATGTTCTCTTGGTGTCTTCTGGCACCCGTAGCTCGCCTAGGCGCCCCTTTTGCCCTTTTCGCCTCCTTGACCTACCTCCTGAAGAGAGGGACATGAAAGGGATTACGGGCATCTTATCCTTTTAATTTGTAAGCCTTTGGGCCTTAGCTGCATCTAAAACTTGTAATCTTCTCTTTCATGTTTTCATCCTCTATGGACTGTACCTATGTGGGATGTTTTTTAATGAAAAGGGGATGCTTGCCGTGTTTTTTTGTCTTGCGGGTTGAACCCACGCCAAGGAGCTAATCCTTGGTATCCCTCAGACGAGACATTTCATCTCCGACAGCGAGGCCTGCCGCCTCCCCACGTTACTCGACCTTTCTCACGCCTTTGACAGAGGTTGGAACGAGGTGGGTGCGGCCTCCCCGTCTCATCCCTTGTATGTTTTTACCCTACGCTTTTGGGGAACTTGCCGGCACTAACACGCTTGCGCGGCGCTTGAGTCGGAACATCAGCAACTTCTGGCGGTGTTGCCTCGGCAAGAAACCTCGTCGAGGCTAGTTGCAACACACTTTTATTGTTGGCGGACTCGAAACAAAGTAAGGCGTAACTTATCCACGAGCGGTTCCTCCGCGCTGGTTTTCCATACAAGGCACGGCAGTTTTCGGGAAGAAACGCGGTTTCGCATTCCCCAGTCCATAAGAGGATGCATGATGAGGGACGAAAGACTTATCTGATATCGCAGCCCCCGGCAACTCTAGCTTGCCGCGGACGAATCTTGGTACTCACAGCCCCCAGCAACACTGGCTTGCCGGGGCCCAGGTGCCGGCGCGACCTTCCTCTCCTTCCTTGTCGCTGTTATTTTAGTTATGGGAACAACTTAGTTAGTGCCGTAACAAGTTACTTTCGTAATATAACTTTGTCCTGGGCAAGGCTGGCTATGTTATCTCCTTTATTCAGTTCCATTCCTTGTTACCCTACGCTTTTAGGGAACTTGCCGGCGCTAACACGCTTGCCGCGAGCGCTGAGTGCGGAACATCAGCAGCCTGCTGGCGGTGTTGCCTCCGGCAAGAAACCTCGTCGGGGCTAGTCGCAGGACGCTTTCATTGTTGACGGACTCGAAACAAAGTAAGGCGCAACAACCACGAGCGGTTCCTCCGCGCCAGAGTTTTCCATACAAAACCACAGTCGTTCAAGGAGATAACATAAAAATTTAAAAACTGACTGTGCTCAAACTTTGGCAACTTAGCTTTTCTGTCTTCTCCGTTCCGGCGAGGCTACGCTTCTTTGAATGACACCTAGTCCACATCGTTATCAAGCTCCGACAACGAGGACTAAAGGCGCAAATACTGCTGCGGGAACATCCGCTTCTACGGCAAGAATGCAGGATCCTGCGGGGCGCGATCTCCCCATAGCGTGTCCAGACACGGCTTGTCGGGGCGTCTGCTTCAACGAAACAAACCCTAGGGTTTGTCGGAACATCTTGCTCCTCGGCTCTTTACGTGTTGATCCTTGGGACCTTCTTGGCGGCGGCTTGGGGAGCTCTGCGGAAAATAGTCGCCCGATAACCAACTTTCTCTTCTTGCGGCTGCAGATCTATCCTTGCGGGCGAACTTGTCGGGAAGCCCCACCTTGTCGCTGCACTCGCTTGCATGATCGCTGGCTCATCATCGCCTCCCTCTCCACTACTAACGCAGCACTAACCACTTGATTGGTTGCCGCGGATATAGCAGCAACTTCTCTTGTGGTTTAGGTGCGACAAGTGTTGGAGTGGAGGATAGGTATCCTTCAAGTCCTGTAGCGCGCCTCCGCTTCGGTTCCATTTCATTGGACCTGCCTTTTCAAAATTTTGAAAAATGGCGGGGGCGCCAACAGACTTAGAGATGAACCTCTTGAGAGCAGCAGCGCGGCGGTAAGCCTTCGCACATCCTTGGCGCGCTCGGGCTTCAATCTCGATGGCCTTGATCTTGTCGGGATTGGCTTCAATCCCCTCACAGGACACAAAGAATCCGAGAAGCTTGCGGAAGGGACTCCAAACACGCACTTCTCGGGATTCAACTTGAGATTGATCTTGCTTGATTTGCAAAGTCTCGTCCAAATCTTGGATCGAGTCTCTTTGTCCTTGCTCTTGACCACTATGTCATCCATGTAGCTTCTACATTTACGTGCAACTGTGGCTCAAAAGCATGGCTGACTACTCTTGCAAATGTTGAACCAGCATTCTTTAGTCCGAAAGGCATTCGTACAAAGTAGTCGTGCCACATGGAGTAATGAATGTGGTTTCTCTTCATCCTCTTACGCCATGAAGATCGATGATATCCGAGTATGCATCAAGGAATGAAAGCAGATCACATCCTGCCGTGGAGTCGACAATCTGGTCAATGCGGCGGCAAGAGAAATGGATCCTTGGGACAAGCTTTATTAACATCGGTGAAGTCAATACAAAGCCTCCACTTCCCGTTTGCCTTGCGCCGACTCTTTGGATTGGCTAACCACGTTGGATGGAGTACTCCTCGGACAAGGCCTGCTGCTTCCAACTTCTTGATCTCCTCTGCAATGAACTCTTGACGCTCCATTGCTTGTTTCCTGACTCTTTGCTTGACGGGCCGCGCGTGAGGGCAGACGGCAAGGTGGTGCTCAATTACTTTCCTGGGAACACCGGGGATGTCAGATGGTTGCCATGAAAACACATCGACATTCGCCCGTAGGAAAGCAACGAGCGCGCTTTCCTATTTAGGGTCAAGCGTGGCACTGATGGTGAAGGTACCACCCGTGCCGTCCTCCTTGGCGGCCACTTTCTTGGTCTCTGGTGAAGTTGTTTTTGCCTTCTTGCACTTGCCGGTGGAGCTCGATGGTGCGTCCTCGACGGTAGCGCAGCACTCCGATGAGGTGCGCTTGCCGGAGTGGGCAAGAAAGCTACTCTTGCCGGACACGCCACCTTCCTGGGCCTTCTCCTTGTCGCGACGCTCATATTTAGCTTTCTGTAGCTCTGCCATCTGCTCAACCTTCTTGCACGCTTGGAGGTCAAGGCCCTTGCTGCGATGGATCTTGCAGTAATGCTTGCGGGCCGTCACCTTGTCGGCGGCCACCATAGCCTCGCCGAGTCGCCAGACTTTGGCCTTGTCGAACCGCCTCCGTTGCGGACTGCTCAACAACTAGCACATCCTTAGCCTTTCTCTTTACATTATTCCGCCTCCGGTTCCTCTTTGCGGGGCGTCCTCCTTGTCGGACCCTTCGCTCCTACATTCTCTCCGGGAGTTTCCTCCCCTCTTGACCGCGATGCACACTTGTCGGCGAGCATATAGCTCGTGACATCTCGATCTTGCACATCGCCATCTCCTCCCTCATCCTGCGATTACGCTTGCGTTCGATGGAGCAGCGCGATAAGCTGCGGCAGGGTGGACGTCACGGGATATTGCGCTGCACTGGCTGAATCTCTGTATGTACTTGCGAGGATTCTCCTTCATACGGGCAAGCAAATGAAGATCGCTTTCTGGCCATGGGGCTTGTGGCGCTTTGTGAATCGCCGACAAGCTGATAGCGCAGTCCATACGAAGAAATGGAGCTGTCCGGCAAGTGCATGAGCCAAGATCGACATTGGGCTTGAGCACCAGCGGAAGTAGTTGGCGAGATCTTCTCGCCGCACCCGGCAGCTTTGCACGCGATGGTGTAGAGCGGCGAGAACTCGACGGATGTATCCTGCCATCGTACTTCTCGAATGCGTCGGCGAAGTTCTTGGTCTTGGGCCACGGACTTGCCGCAGCTCACGAGTGAGCGAGGGCAACCTACAGCGTCTGGCAAGTCGCTGGTTCCTGGCGCATGCATATCGACAGTGGGCCCAGCGCGCTGGTCAGACTGACATCGCGCCTCTCTGCGACGCTAGATGCGAGTGCGAGCGTCTTCATGTCGTCGTTCTTGGAGAATTTGGCGTTGATCGCGGCGAGCTCGCGGGTCCGACGATGCAGTGGAGTCGGTGTCGAGGTTGGCCCGACAAGTCCGCGATCTTGGCCTTCGGGGCGGGGAGTGCATGGTAGTGGCACCCCCAGCGGTCTTGTCGGCGTCGGCTTGCGCCTGGGCGTCTTGCCGGGGCTTCGATGTGCTCGGTTGCCGGGGCTTGTCGGCGTTGGCGAAGCCGACGAGGCTCTGAATGGTCATCCTCCAGTCGTCGATTTTGTCTGGCGTTGGAGGGTAATCTAGAAGCAACTGGGCTCGGGCCAGCGCTTCCTCTGGGGCCTTCGGCGGCGGTGGCGAACGACGCCTGGTGCGGGATATGCTCAAACTTCTAACAGTGTTAGAAGGAGCAGCATCTCGCCCAGGCGACCGTACCGCGCTCGTGCCAGCGTGTTGGAGTGCATGTTGGCCTTGAGCGTCCCGCGACCGCCGGCAGCCTTGTTCCATCGCGAAACACGGTGCTAGGAGCACCGTGGCGTTGTCGATCTTGCCCCTCACGGGAGAAGTGCGGTGAATGTCTGAGGCCGCTGAAGCTTGCGGGGCCTTGTCCTTGGACCTGGTGACGGCGTGAGTCCCACCGCCACGCCAGCTCCTCCGCGGCGTCCACCTCACCGCCCGTTTGCTCCGGTGGCGGTAGGATAGTCGCGGACGGAGTGGCCACCTCCAAAGTCTTCTTCTTCGGTGGCATGTCGATGAAGATGTAGATGTAGCGTGCGCGGAGACCGGATCAGGTTCGCACCACCTCGATGCCCCCTACCTGGCGCGCCAAAGATGTCGTGGGGGAGCACGAGCACCTATGGGGCAGGGGCCCCTTCTCGGTCCGGCGAGGCGGAGGTGCCTGAAGAGCGGTCGAGGTCGGCGGGGGAGATTTTACCCAGCTTCGGAGCTCTCCAGAGAGATAAAACTCCTACTTCTACTTTGTGTTTGTATTTGTTCTTGCTCGAAAGCGCGGGTATGCTGTGGTTTCGAATGAGTCGAACCAAACCGATCCCCTTCTACGTGCGCACGGGCCCCCTTTTTATAGTCTAAAGGGGTCACCGGCAGTGTAACGCGAGAGAGGGGTAGAAACGTAAAACGCGGTTGGTACAACTGCTATCTCTGATGCCCCTACCTAACTCGGCGCGGGGGACAAGAGCATTTAATGCCGTCCGGTCGCTCAAGCGGTCGCAGAAGCGACCGTTAGGGGCGCCACCGATCGCCACGATGGCCTCCTAGTCACCTTTACTTGCCACCTCGCACCGTTAGGCTGCACAGACCACCCGCCCGTGCACCGGGAGTGATCCTGCGGTGACACGCGTCGTTGGGTGAGCTGGGCGATGGTAGTGATGGTAGCCGCGCGCGGCAGCGCCTTGCGCGGTCTCGTCTTGTCGCACCGCAAGCTTGCGGCTCGTCGGGTCTTGCCGGGACGCGCGGTGCGTCGCGGCAAGTCTCTTGCAATGCCTTGGTTAGCCTTCCCGGCAAGCTCCTCTTGCCGGGGTCTTGTCCTTCCCGGCAAGCTCCTCTTGCCGGGGCTTTGTCTTCTCAGCTAACACTTTGTTCTTGAATGGCAGTAAAATAGGAATGGCGGAGGGTCTTGGCGGACACCCGGCAAGCCTTGCCGCAGGACGCTGCGACTGCCCGTGCACAAGTTCGGGGTATTAAGGTACCCCTACTTTAGTACACCGACAGTGGGCGTAGTTCGGCAGTGAATCTTCCGCAATGGCGAGAGATTGCTGTTGGTGTCAAAACCGGCAGATCTTGGGTAGGGGGTCCCAAACTGTGCATCTAAGGATCAAAGTTAACAGGAGGCAGGGGACACGATGTTTACCCAGGTTTGGGCCCTCTTAATGGAGGTAATACCCTACTTCCTGCTTGATTGACTTTGAAGAGTATAGTGGTTACAAGAATTGATCTACCTCGAGATCATAATGGCTAAACCCTAGATGTCTAGCCTGTATGATTGTGATTGCCTCTACGAACTAAACCCTCCGGTTTATATAGACACCGGAGGGATCTAGGGTTGTACAAAGTCAGTTTATATAGAAATGAAGATGCATGATCCGAACGCCAAGCTTGCCATCCACGCAAAGGAGAGTCCCGTGCGGACACGATGGAAGGTCTTTGATTTCATATCTTCGCGGCCCATTAATCCGGCCCATATCACATAGCCCGGACGTCCGAGGACCCCTTAGTCCAGGATTCCCCTTGTAGCCCCTGAACCGGGCTTCAATGGCGATGTATCCCGCGTGCAAACTGTCTTCGGCATTGCAAGGCGGGTTCCTCCTCCGATTACTCCAGAGTAGTCTTCCGCACATAAATTGTAACGCCCCGGATTCGATGCGCCAGGTGTCTTCCAATTATTTATCGTTGTTGCCATGTCATTTTCTTGCGTGTTGCATTTTATCATGTCATCATGTGCATTGCATACATGTTCGTCTCTTGCATCCGGTCTTTTTCCCCGTTGTCCGTTTTGCAATCCGGCACTCCTATGTCCTCCAGCGTCCCCCTTTTGTCTCTCGTTGTGAGCGGGTGTTAAACTTTCTCGGAATGGCCCGAGGTTTGCCAAGCAGCCTTGGTATAGCACCAGTAGACCGCCTGTCAAGTTTCGTGCCATTTGGAGGTCGTTTGGTACTCCAACGATTAACCGGGTAACCGTAAAAGCCTCTTTTGTCTTGCAGCCCAACACCCCTCCAAAGTAGCCCAAAACCCAGCAAACTCCCCTCTATGCTCTCGGTCGTTCGATCACGATCGTGTGGGCAAAAACCGCACCTCATTTGTACTCTCGTAGCTCCCAGAACCTATAAATAGGCCACCTTCCCCGAAATTCGCGGATGAATTCTCCCCCCGAAACCCTAGCTTTTCCCTCTCCGCCGCCGGACGCGTCCGCCCCCGGCCGGACACGTCCGCCCGTCACCCGGCCAATCCTGCCTGCGCCACGTGGGCACCGAGCGTCTCTAACGGCGCCCCAGCGCCTCGCTGCGCCCGCCGCCTCCGACCAGCGCCCAGCGCCGCCGCCCGCCGGCGCCGGACCCGCCGCCAGCCGGGCGCCTCGCCGCCCGCCAGTGCTTCTTCGCCGCCCGGCCGCGCCGCCCAGCGCCGCCCTTACCTCGCTTCGCTCCACCGCCTCGGCCCCGCCCGCCCGCCTCGCCCTCCTCGCCCGCCGCCCGCTCTGCCCGGCCGTCTCTCGCCGTCCGCCGCCTCCGGTGGCGCCGTCTTCGCGCCGCCCTTTCCCGCCCAGCCCTCTACCGCCGTGCCAGCCCTTGCCGCCTCCTCCGTGCCTCTTCCTCCGCGCCTTCCGGGCACCCCGCCGGCGCCGCCCTGCTGCCCTTCGCCGACCTCGCCGGAGCCGCCCGCCCTCGTCGGAGTCGGATCCGGTCGGATCCGTCCAGGTGGGACAAGATCCACTGGGATGCGATCCAAATGGCCCCGCTGTGTCCCAGATCCCCTCGTCCCGCACGGCCTCGTCCGAGCCGCGAGGTCCAAATTCTTCTGTCCTGAAATATTTTGCATTCTGGTGCCATCTTTGACATGTCATAACTTGCTGCATACTGCTCCCTTTCGTGCGTATAATATGTCAAATTGTTCGTCTCGACGAGTACTTCATTTCATTACATTGCATTATGTTCATTTGAGTCCATCTTGATGCCTGAATCATCATTGCAAGAGTGCTAGTTGATGTTAATCTGCTGAAACTGTTATAACTTGCTCATTTGTCATTTTTGCCATGTTTGATGTGTGCATCATATGAGCATGAGCTCTACATGTGTTTTGAACTATGTCATGCCATCTTTACAGAGGTGCCGTCCATGTATTTTTGTGAGTCTTGTACTGAGTGCATCGAGCTTGGTAAGTAGGGTACTTGTTGTTGCTGTTTTGCTAGACAGTTTCTGTTATATTTTGATGCTATGTAAACCTGCTGCTACAAGTCATTCTATGCATAATCTGGAGATGTTCATTAAGGATGATTTGTTATACATGTCATGCTCTATCCATTCATGACCCTGGTTGCATTTTTAGCCTGCTGTAACTTGTTGTTATCTTGCCCTCAAAGTTGCTAAATAATGTTGCTGTCAGCCTGTTAACATTAAGTTCAATGTTGCCATGTTTGTTGATAGTGATCCATGCACCCTATGAACTTGTTCTTGCCATGCTTAGCTTCCAAAACATGTCTTCTTACTGTTGGTTTCCTTGCCATGCCGTGTATTGCTCTGTGGTGAGTGGGTCAAGCTCACCAACTTGCCTAATTGTTGTTCCTGCCATGTATGAATCTGTCATATAATTTACCATGTTTACATGGGTGCCATCCTATTTTCTGTGCCCTTTTGGCTCATGGTCAGTAAGGGACTTTTGTTATATGCAATTATTAGATTCATGCCATGCCTTTTTTTGCCATGATAAGTTCCTGTAGAATGTTGTTTGATAGCTCTAAACATTGCAACCTGATGTTATTTTCTGCTAAGCCTGAAACTGTTATTATTTGCAATCTTGCCATGTGCTTTTGGAGCATGTTCTAGTGTTTTCTGGAGAAAGCTCAGTGTTCATGTTTTGTCATGCTTTACCTGTACTTCATGCCCATGCCTTTTGTTCTTATGTTGGGGTGTTGTAGCTTATTGTTTTGATGCTTGCAATATGCCTAGTTGCTATTTTGGACAGGTTGTTGCTATAACTTGTATAGTGTATGTGTTGAACCGTTGCTCCGTTTTGAGTGTGCTCTATATGAAACTTGCTTGATTTTGGATGTAGTTACATATTAACATGTTGCATCCTTGTTTTGAGGTGTTTGCTTGATGTTTGGATGCATTTTGCATCAATGCCATGTTTAACTTCTTTTGCTCATATCTTCTAGACCGTAGCTCCGAACTAAATGAACTTTATATGTAACTTGACTAGAATTTCGTGTAGATCCTCTTGGTGCTCTTTAACTTGCTGTTTAATAACTTCAATTTAATGTTTGTTCAGATCTGGACCAACTTTGAAACTTGCATATGAGGACTTACCGGAATTGTTATATGTTGTTTCCGGCCTCTTTTAAACTTTCCTTGATGTGTTGCTCTTGTTTGCATCATCTCTTGCCATGAGTAGCTTCATGTAGTCTTGTCTTGCATCATGCTTGGTTGTGCATCATGTCTTGTCTATGTGTGGTGTGTTTACTATGTTGTGTGCTTCTTCTCGATAGTTCCCGTTTCGTTGCGATCGTGAGGATGCGTTCGTCTACGTGTGGTTCGTCTTCGTGGCTCCATCTTCTTCATGGACTCGTTCTTCTTCCTAGTGGGATTTTAGGCAAGATGACCGCTACCCTGGATCTCACTACTATCATTGCTATGCTAGTTGTTTCGTTCTATCGCTTTGCTACGCTACCTATCATTTGTTCTTCAAGCCACCCAAATTGCCATGAACCTCTAACCTTTGACACCCTTCCCAGCAAACCGTTGTTTGGCTATGTTACCGCTTTGCTCAGCCCCTCTTATACTATTGCTAGTTGCAGGTGAAGTTGAAGATTGCTCCATGGTGGACAGGATTATGTTGGGATATCACAAATTCTCTTATTAAATTAATGCATCTATATATTTGGTAAAGGGTGGAAGGCTCGGCCTTATGCCTGGTGTTTTGTTCCACTCTTGCCGCCCTATTTTCTGTCATACCGGTATTATGTTCCCGGATTTTGCGTTCCTTACGCGGTCGGATGATTTATGGGACCCCCTTGACAGTTCGCTTTGAATAAAACTCCTCCAGCAAGGCCCAACCTTGGTTTTACCATTTGCCTCACCACCACCTACTTTTCCCTTGGGAGTAGTTAACCCAAGGGTCATCTTTATTTTAGCCCCCCCGGGACAGTGCTTGTCTAAGTGTTGGTCTGAACCGAGCCGCCTGCGGGGCCCCCTCGGGGCAACTCGAGGTCTAGTTTTTACTCGTAGCCTGTCTCATCTGGTGTTGCCCTAAGAACGAGATATGTGCAGCTCCTATCGGGATTGTCGGCGCATCGGGCGGCTTTGCTGGTCTTGTTTTACCATTGTCGAAATGTCTTGTAAACCGGGATTCCGAGACTGATCGGGTCTTCCTGGGAGAAGGTATATCCTTTGTTGACCGCGAGAGCTTATCATGGGCTAAGTTGGGACACCCTGTAGGGTATAAACTTTCGAGAGCCGTGCCCGCGGTTATGTGGCAGATGGGAATTTGTTAATGTCCGGTTGCAGTTAACTTGACACCATATCCGAATTAAAATGCATCAACCGCGTCTGTAGCCGTGATGGTCTCTTCTCGGCGGAGTCCGGGAAGTGAACACGGTTTCTGTGTTATGATTGACGTAAGTAGGTGTTCAGGATCACCTCTTGATCATTTCTAGCTTCACGACCGTTCCTTTGCTTCTCTTCTCGCTCTTATTTGCGTATGTTAGCCACCATACATGCTTACTCACTTCTGCAACCTCACCACTTTACCCGTTCCTTTCCCATTAAGCTTTGCTATTCTTGATACCCATGGTAATGGGATTGCTGAGTCCTCGTGGCTCACAGATTACTACAACAACAGTTGCAGGTACAGGTATTGCGATGATCATGATGCAAGAGCGATGTTACTTGTTTTGGAGTTCTCTTTCTACTTCTTCTTCAATCAGGGGATAGGTTCCAGGTCGGCAGCCTGGGCTAGCAGGGTGGATGTCGTTTGAGCTTCTGTTTGTGTTTCAACCGTAGTCGGATGTTGCTCTTATGTAATAGATGATGTTGTATTCGTGTGGCATTGTATGCCTCTTGTATGTATCCCCAACTATTTATGTAATGTTGATGTAATGATATCCACCTTGCAAAAGCGTTTCAATATCTTGGGTCTATCCTTGGTGGGACCTTGAGTTCCTTTTGGATAGGGTCGCATATTGGGCTTGACAAGTTGGTATCAGAGCCTCGACCGACCATAGGAGCCCCCCTTGATTGATCGTGTAGTTTGGCCGTTGTTGAGTCTAGAAGAAAACTATTTCTGAGTCTAGCTATATCGGAGAGTAGGAATTCTTTTTACTCCTCAGCCCCTTCGTCGTTCTGGTGAGGAATCTTGACGTAGGTGTTTTGATTTACTCCTCTTCCCCTTCAAATTTTCCTTTAGGATCACGCAGTTAGTTTTCGATCGTTAGTTCTCAGCTCTTTTCATCCGTTGCTTTTCTCGTCAAGTTGACCCGAGCCTCTTCATCTTTTCCAAGCGTGAAATCCCGCTAGGAAGAAGCACGACTCCATGAAGAAGATGAACGGACGAAGACGAGCCAAGCGTAGTCGAACGAATCCTCACGAACGCAACGAAACAGGAACTATCAAGGAGAAGCACGACCGGAAAGAAGAAAACAACACGGTAAACACACAACACATAAACATGACATGATTCTCAACCAAGTATGATGCATGACAAGGCTATATGATGCTACCCATGGCAAGAGATGATGCATACAAGAACAACACATCAAAGCAAGTTTAAATGAGGCCGGTAGAACATATAACAAGTCCGGTAAGTCCTCATATGCAAATTTCAAAATTGGTCCAGATCTGAATAAACCTTATGTTCATGTTGTTTAACAGCCAGTTAAGATGCACCGAGATGATCTACACAAAATTTTAATCAAGTTACATATAAAGTTCATTTAGTTCGGAGCTACGGCATAGAAGATATGAGCTAAACAAGTTAAACATGGCATTGATGCAAAATAAATTCAAACATCAAGCAAACACTCTTAAAACATGGATGCAACACGATAAGATGAAACTACATGCAAAATCAAGCAAGTTTCATATAGACCATGCTCAAAACGGAGCAACAGTGCAACACACACACTCCAAACAAGATATAACAACAATCTGCCCAAACAGCAAGTAGGCACTTTGCAGACATCAAGACAACATGTTACAGGAAGCATATGAGCACAAACTTGACATGTACTTCATGTACAAATAACATACTTCAAATATCATTAAAGGTTCAGGTTCATAGGCATCAAGATTAAACCAATATGATCAATGCAAAATGCAACTCTATAACACAACAACATATGCATGAGCAGAGTTAATATGATGGCAACTTGAGAGCAAGAAAGAGACAAGCTACAGCAAGTAAACATAGCAACCAAGGGCATGGCTTCAAAGTAAACATAACGAAGAGCAAATAACATCATGAAATCATATACAAAATGCTCATGGATTAGTAGGAACCAACAAGACCAGATTGAATGTTGAAATAACAGCAAGTGTAAATCAGCAACATTACCATAGCATTTTTGCAAGCATGGAATAGAGACATATGATCTCTAAAATTAACAAACATGGCATGTGAACATAATACTAATAGCATATTTCAAATAATGTAATTGGATCATCTCTAGAAGAGGCATGTATCAACTAATATCAAGCTCACAACAAGGCATCATGAAGTTAACAGGAATCTTAAACATTATATAAGCATGTTCATGGAAACTAAAACATATGCCACAGGACATATATAGGGCATGAAAAGGCATGGCATGATATAGCATAACATATACAACAAAACATGTCAACTAAGCATCTCCAGATTATGCACAGATTAATTGATAGCGTCAAGCAAACATGGCAACATGATATGCCAGATTCAGCATTGACAGAACATTAACCGCAAGTAGCCCACTTCACAAGAATGATTCTCTCAATACATGGCATATAAAAATACATGGATTGCACCACTGTAAATATGGCATGAAAATAATCCTAAAACTTGTAGACATCATACTCATAGGATGCACACACAAAATTCAAAAAAAATGACAAATCAGCAAGTTACAGCAGGTTTTTAGTAGTTAACAGCAACATGCACTTTTGCAAAAGGGACTAAAATATGAAGATGCACGCTAACATGAATGAAAAGGACATCAACATGTAGAGCACGAAGATCATAACAAGTGTATATCAAGATCATCATCATACCATCAACAGGGACAAAGTTGTGGTACTCACAAGATACACAAATGATGTTAATAATCAGCAGATTACAACAGTTTATATCATATAGCAGTTTCGCAATGAATATTTAGGCATCAATATGAACTCAAACAAGCATGACACAACACAATAAAATTAAGAGCATCACAAGATGAACATTTTGACATATCATACACTCAAAACGGAGCAACATGCATCAAGTTAGAGCAGGTCAAACATGCATACATATCATGACAACTCAGGGACTGGGCCATTTCAAAAAAAACAGTATGAGAGCAGCATACTATATTGTGCACCGGGTGGGGTTTAGGTGGTGGCTCACCATGGGCTTTAGCCCAATAAGCAGAGGAGGCAGACCGAGGAGGTGGACCGGGCTGGGGGCGTGGCTTGGGGCTGGTGCTCGCCGGACTTGGGCGGACGGCGGCCGGAGAGGATGGAGGAGGTGAGGGGCGGTGGGAATAGGCGGATCCGGGGCGGGGTGACGCGGATTCGGCCGAAGCTGTACGTCACGGGCAGGACGGGGCCGGCGGCGAGCTTCCAAGGCAGCGACGCGGTCCGTTGCACGGCGGAGCTCGACGAGGCGACGACGGCGCAAGGCGGTGGGGTCCCAGTGAAGTCGAGGCTGCACGACGGCGGGGCCAAAGTGGTGGTGCGGCGACGAAGGCTGGCGGTGCTCCGGCGAGCTCGAGAGGAGGAGCCCGGCAGCACGGGACGAGCGCTCGGGCGGGGGAGGTGCACGGGCCAGGCGGCCAAGACCCGGGCCTCGATGGGCTTCCCAGGGCCCGATCTAGGTCCTGGCGGGCCCTGCGAGAAGTGGAGGGAGACAGGGGCGACGTGGCGCTCGGCGGTTTGGCACGGGCGGCGGCTGGATGACATGGCGGTGGCGTTGGGTGGTGTTGGCGGCGACAAGTTACGGCTGGGGAGGGGTTTGGTGCGGGATCCGAGGAGGGTGGCAGCGGGACAGAGGTAGGGGAAGGTTTCGGGGTAGGTTTAGGCTAGGTGTCGGTGTCAAAACCGGCGGATCTTGGGTAGGGGGTCTCGAACTGTGCGTCTAGGCGGATGGTAACAGGAGACGAGGGACACGATATTTTACCCAGGTTCGAGCCCTCTTGATGGAGGTAAAACCCTACGTCCTGCTGAATTAATATTGATGATATGGGTAGTACAAGAGTGGATCTACCACGAGATCAAGGAGGCTAAACCCTAGAAGCTAGCCTATGGTATGATTGTTGTAATGGAGGTTGTGTCGTACGGACTAAAGCCCTCCGGTTTATATAGACACCGGAGAGGTCTAGGGTTACACAGAGTCGGTTACAATGGTAGGAAATCTACATATCCGTATCGCCAAGCTTGCCTTCCACGCCAAGGAAAGTCCCATCCGGACACGGGACGGAGTCTTCAATCTTTTATCTTCGTAGTCTTGGAGTCCGGCGAATGATGATAGTCCGGCTGTCCGGACACCCCCTAGTCCAGGACTCCCTCAGTAGCCCCTGAACCTGGCTTCAATGACGATGAGTCCGGCGCGCATAATGTTCGGCATTGCAAGACGGGTTACTCCCTTAAATAATCCGGAGAAGATCATGAACACCAGGATAGTGTCCGGCTCTGCAAAATAAATTCCACATTCCACCGTAGAGAGAATAAAATATAGACAAGCTCAATTTGCTGACGTATTTTGCGGCATGATGTCACACCACTACCAAGCCTTTACTTGAATCGTTTTTTATCATACCGCCTCGGTAGCGTTTAGCGGCGGTTTCCTTAACACGCCTTGTCGAGCGAGATCGTGTTCCCCTTCTTCCGGGATTCTCATCAATACAGACGTGGGTAACCTAACCGCGCCATTGATGGTGGCGCTTGGGAGATAAGCGAGTTTTACCAGGCTGGTGGGGGACGCATAGTTTCGTCCGCCTATATATAAGGGATAAGGATTCACCCTTTCACCTATGCTTTCTTCCTCCTTTGCTTATCCATCTCTGCGCACTCGGGCTCCAACGCCCAAGTTCGCGCATCTCGTCTCGACCTTCTCCGATCATGTCCGGAGTGGGAGGCAAATGGCTGGCCTCCACCGTTAAGGAGGAGCACATCACAAGGCTGCGCAGCGCCGGGTACCTTTCCGGCGACATTGCGCATCGGCTGCCCGACGAGGGGCAACTCATCCCCACCCCCGGGCCCCATGAGAGGGTCGTTTTCCTTCCCCACTTCCTCCGCGGACTGGGCTTTCCACTTCACCCCTTTGTCCGGGGGCTCATGTTCTACTACGGCCTGGATTTCCATGATCTGGCGCCGAACTTCATCCTCAACATCTCGGCGTTTATCGTCGTGTGCGAGGCCTTCCTCTGCATCCAGCCCCACTCTTATGGCTCAAGACCTTCAATGTCAAGCCGAAGGTGGTGAAGGGCACTCAAGCGGAGTGCAGAGGCGCCATGTTGGGCAAGATGCCCAACGTCCTTTGGTTAGAAGGGGCCTTCGTGGAATCCGTCAAGGGGTGGCAGTCGGGGTGGTTCTATATCACCGAGCAGCGACCCTCGTGGTAGGCGGCCCCGAATTCAGATCTGGTATCCCTCGCAGCTCACCTCCTGGAAAGAGAAGGGCTTGCGAGAGGGTAATTCAAGGAGCCGCGGGACTCCAAGCCCAGATCCGAAGCTGGTGAACAAGAATCTCAGGCTGGTTAACATGGTCCAGGTCATGCTCGTCTGTCGGATTCTCCCATGCCAAGAACGGGCATTCAATCTGTGGGAGTTCGATCCAGAACAGCACCAGGCGCTAAGCGAGCTCTTCGACACAACGTACGAAGGCGCTTGGAGGGTGCTGTTTAAGGGCGCTGAAGCTCCCGCATCCGCGACGGAAGATCGCGGATTCCACTCGCGGCGTCCAGCCAACGAGGTAAGTGATTCTACCCCTTTACGGGACACTTTTTGTTAATAATTCGACCCTAAGCGGGTTTTAATCTCCCTTCTCCTTTGACAGGAGTGGATGAAGAAGGCCGAGCAGCTCATCTGCCCGGCTCCCATGCTAGAAGACCCAGTGGACGCCCGTCTAGCGGGGTTGCTGGTTCCGGCACCGCACGTGGTGCCGGAGAAGAAGGCCAAGAAGGTGGCCACGGGAACTCGAAAGAGTTCCCGCTTTCAGGTGTCCGACATCTCCAAGGCGGACTCCTCCCCCGAAGATGAGGAGGGGGAAGAAGACTCTCTCCCAGAGGAGGGAGAGAGGAAGAGGAACGCTCCCCCAACAGGGGAGGCCGAAGGGTCCAAGAGGGGAAGAACTATTCCCTCGGACAGCCCCGCCAACACCAATGTTGGCGGTGAAGAGTGGCCCTCAAGGCCCAGGCCTCAGGCGAGATCGTAAGTATCCGGATCCCTGAATGATCTTTAATTTCTTTTGTGTCACATAGTGTCCTTCTATTGCCGCATAATGCCTACAGTCCGGCTGATGATGATCTCCCGCTTCATCGAGCGGGTCGTTAGCTCCGTCGAATGTGGATTCCATCCCGATCGCCTCCACCCCTCGCGCCGATGAGGGCGCCGGTGGGATCCCGAAAGGACCCATCGGGAGGAGGCCCCGGGCGCCGCAAAGGCAGCCTCCGGACTTTGCGCCGACTCTACACCGAACTGCGGTGGTTCGAGTCCGCAGCGGCCCTTCGCAAGAAGGGCAAGACCGTGGCGCCGGCGCCCCGCCCAACCGGGGCGCTGGACAACTTGTTGGAGGCGCTCAAAGGCGCTTCCATCGAGGAAGAACACCGCACTATCATGAGTGCAGTGATTGAAGGTTCAGCTTCGCCAAGAGCGGGCTGACCGAAGCTCGTAGCAGCCTTCTAACGAGCTTTGAGGTAAGAAGTTAAAATTATGTAATGTAATACCGCATAGACAGTAGCCCCTGATGCTTAGTTCGGTGTTCGGAAATAAAAGCCAGACTAAGGATCTAGAATGATATACGCAGGGTTGCTAAAACATATATCAATATGGGTTTGCAGACTGCGCTGCTGACCTCTGCCGCACTGACTGCGGATGTCGGTGCATTGAAGCAGGATCTCGAGCGGTCCGAGCAAGAGCTTGGCCGTGCCAAGAAGCAACTCGAGGACAAAGAAGGTGAGTAACACCACTTTTAAAAATTTACCTTACAGAAAAGGATTTAGGTTGCAGTAGAAATGACAAGGATAACGTGGGTACTGTAGGGGCCACTAACGAGGTGGCAACCCTGAAGGAGGCTGTGTCCGCGACGAGCATAATCTGCCGCGGAACGGGCCGAGCGAGAGAAGCAGGAGGCGCGGGTGGCGGAAGTGCGGCAAGAGCTCCAGGCTCTCATGGAGAAGCATGAGAGTTTGGAGCATGACTCCAAGACTCGAGAGTCTGAGCTCGCCTCGGCTCTCGAAAGTGCCAAGTCCGCCAAGGCCGAGGCCCGTAAGGCCCTTTAGGAGGTTGAAGATGTGAAGAAGATAGCGGCGGGTAAGGCATTTTTCATGCAAAGCAAGCATGTTAATGTAAACTACCTGACACTTACCCGCATTCGGAGCTCTCCAGGGGCGTTTGCAGATCTGCCGCGCAATGTATCCGATGCCGCCGCATTCTACCGTGGCCAGGAGGGGAGCTCAACGGAGAAGGTCTTCTGGTCTCAGTATTATGAGGCCGGCCATCCGGTGCCCCCTAGCGACTAGCTGAAGCAGCTGGTCGAGCTCCACAAGGCGGCTGAGGAGGCCATGAAGGGCCTCATAGTCCGGTGTGGCTCGGACGAGCCATGCACAGGAGCTACTTGACCTCGTCGGCGGCCGGTGGACGCGCATGCCCACAGGTGGAGGTCATCAAGCGCTCCGCCTGTATTGAAGCTGCTCGTCGGGCCCTTGCCCGCACAAAGGTGCACTGGGGCAGGCTGGATGTGGAGAGGCTTCTTACAGACCCGCCGCCAGCGGGCAAGGAGTATCGTATGCCCGAAATGTATTATAAGACTGTCCTGAAGGGTGCCCGCAATATTGCGGATGAGTGCCCCAGAGATGTAATTTTTGAGTAAAACTCGCTATGTATTATCCTGTGCGCTGAAAACTTTTGTTCATATGCGCTAAGCAACACTTGTTTAATTTAAAATATTACCTTCTGTGTGGCCGTTTATAAAATCTAAGAGATGGCAAGTCGTTGGCTTCAGCCCCCGAGCCACAAGTGCCGGGGTGTTCGGGATAACTTGAGCACTCTTGTTCCCATTTTTGGGTCCATCTAGGGAGGCGCTCAACACAACGAACAAGGCAACCGGACTTATAATGCTTGAACACTCTCACTTAGCCATAGAATTCTATAATTTTAAATTTCGGTGAAGCCCCTAGTATTCGGAAGACCGAATTCGGGGCGCTATCCACGCCTTCATTGGACATTATCCGGTACTTCGCTCGAAGCGGCATGAGTCTTTAGGGACCCGAAAAGACCTCTCGAACAGCGACCAGTCTCTCGCCTTATCATGCTAGTCAGTTTTAGCTTTCTCCTTTGAGGCGCCGCCTGCTCAACCGGGCGCAATCGCGATGGTTCTCCCAAGGCCACCTTAGCCGACAGAACGGAACATAAGGCACCAAAACATGGGAGCCGGGCAAACCCAACTATTGACCCAAGACATGATTCGGAGCCGATTCATATAATGCTATAAGTTCGGGGTGCCGCACTTGTGAAAGTTTTCGGACTTATCACACCATAATGCGGGGAATATAAGCCCCTAGTGTATTCGGCCGTACCAAAATATACGGGTGCGAGATGTCATTAATGAACATATGTGTAAAGTAATGCAATAACAGGCAAAAAATGCTGCATTATTTATTCAAGAAATTCTGCTATAAGTGCGGAAGGATACAAATAGTGCGGTAAGCAAGGGATTGGACTAAATAAGCATGTCCCCCTCCAGGGGTGGGCTGCAGATTGGTGTATATAATCGAAGTTAATGCTCGTAATGGAGACCACCTGAGTGTTAACCGCAGCCTTCTTTCTTCCCTGGCCGTTGCATCGTGAGTTCAGCGGGTCCACCGCCGGACAGGGCTTCTGGTAAATGAAGTCATGTATAGAAAAATAAAAAATAAAAAGAGCGACACACTTGGGAGCCCCTGGTGTGGTCGAGCCGCACTCTGGGTCTGTTGCGGTCGTGCCCCTCCCCTTAAGCCCATGGTATCTCCAAAGCGTAATGATGTACGCGGAGGCTTAGTCTTGCAATCATGCGAGGGCTGGGGTTGGGGCCGCATTGCTACGCATGCTCGGAATGCGCCAGGTGGTCTTGGTTGACGTTGCTCCGGGCGCGTTTGGCCTTGTCCGGCCGTTTAACGGCCGGACTCGAAAATTGCCTTAGAAGGCTGCTCTGTACTTCTGCCGCGAGAGCCGTTGTATGTTCCTCCGTTCGGAGGGAGCGTTCCGTATTTCCGTTGACCATGATCACTCCAGGAGGGCCTGGCATCTTGAGCTTGAGGTATGCGTAATGCGGCACCGCGTTGAACTTTGCAAACGCGGTTCGTCCGAGCAGGGCGTGATAGCCATCGCGGAATGGGACTATGTCAAGATTAACTCCTCGCTTGAAATTGTCCGGCGATCCGAAGACCACTTCGGTGTGACTAAGCTGTACAATTAGCATCAACACCTGGTATGGCGCCTTTGAAGGTCGTCTTTGTAGGTTTAATCCTTGAGGGTCTATGCCCATCTTGCGCCTTGTATCTGATAAAGCAGGTTCAGAGCTCGCCACCGCCCATCGGGACTCTTGTGAGGTGAAATCCATCGACGATTGGGTCTAAAACTAATCGCGCGAATCCGCCATGGCGGATCTTGGTCGATGGTCACTTGATCGGAAGTGATCGGGCAAGAAGACCATGGATTGAACTTGGCGATGGCTCCATCGCATATCGTCCCTTAGTGCACGCTTCTGCTCCCTCTTGGGTATGTGGGTTGCATATATCATATTAACCGTCCGCACTTGTGGGGGGAAACCCTTCTGTCCTCTATTGTTCGGCGGTCGGGTCTCTTCCTCGTCGTCACTGTGCAGCCCCTTGTCATTGTTTTCGGCAATTAATTTGCCTGCCTGCTTGAATACCCAACAATCTCTGTTGGTGTGATTGGCTGGCTTTTTGGGGGTGCCATGTATCTGGCATAAGCGGTCGAGTATTCGGTCCAAATTGGACGGACCCGGAGTGGTTCTTTTGAATGGCTTCTTCCGCTGACCGGGTTTAGAGCCTCGGAATCCGGCGTTGACTGTCGTATCCTCCTTGTCGTCGCCGTTAATGCGGCGTTTATTTTTGCTTCGACGCGACCTGCCATTGTGGTCCTTGGTATCCGGACTGCCAGAATTTTTACTGAGGTTGTTGCTGCGAGCTAGCCAGCTGTCCTCTCCCGCACAGAAGCGGGTCATTAAGGATGTGAGGGCTGCCATGGATTTCGGCTTTTCCTGTCCTAGGTGCCGGGCTAGCCACTCGTCGCGGATGTTATGTTTGAAGGCTGCGAGGGCCTCTGCATCCGGACAGTCGACAATTTGATTTTTCTTTGTTAGGAACCGTGTCCAGAACTGTCTGGCCGATTCGTCTGGCTGCTGAATTATGTGGCTTAGGTCATCGGCGTCTGGTGGTCGCACATATGTGCCCTGGAAGTTGTCGAGGAATGCGGCTTCCAGGTCTTCCCAACACCCAATTGACTCTGCGGGCAAGCTGTTGAGCCAATGCCGAGCTGGTCCTTTAAGCTTGAGTGGGAGATATTTGATGGCATGGAGATCGTCGCCGCGGGCCATATGGATGTGAAGGAGGTAATCTTGATCCGCACCGCGGGTCTGCTGTGCCATCGTAGGATTCAATGTTTACGGGTTTAAACCCTTCAGGGATTTGATGATCCATTACTTCGTCAGTGAAGCATAGCGGGTGTGCGGCACCTCTATATTCAGGAATATCACGACGTAGCTCGGGTGAGCGTTGTCTGCTGTGTTTGGCTCGGCCGGAGTTATTGTATCCGGCGCGACGGTATTCGTCGTGGGTCGTGGGGCGCCCACGTGATCCATAGATGGATCTGGATTGCCTTGCTTTGTCCTCCAATATATCTCGCAAGTCCGGCGCGTTCCCTCTTGGCTTCGTACTTTTGGAGCGATGCCGGGGTACGGTCTTGGTGGATGGCCTAGATGCCTCTCTTCGCGACCACGGGGTGGTCGGTCGGCCGTATTGTGCACTGGTGATGAAGGTATGTATGCTTCCTCCTCTAATTGGGTTAGCAACTTGCATTTTGGGTAGCTTTTGGAGGGGCGTTCGAGTTCGTACTCTTCGGCCGCGAGGACCTCGGTCCATCGATCGGCCAGCAGGTCTTGATCAGCTTGAAGCTGCTGCTGCTTTTTCTTTAGGCTATTTGCCGTGGCGATAAGCCTGCGTTTAAAACACTCTTGTTCGACGAGATCCTCGGGCACGACGAATTCGTCATCGTTGAGGCTTGCCTCGTCTTCGGAGGGAGGTATGTAATTATCATCCTCGACCTCTTCATCTGCCGCTCTCTCGTGAGGGCTTGCTTCTGCCTCCTCCTGCGCTGAATCTTGCTGGAGGGGATTGTCTTCGGCACTTTCTAGGGTATTATTATCTCCTGTGCCTGAATCTCCATTCTTGCTGTGGCGGGATTTAGAGCGGCGCCACTGACGTCGGCGCTTGGGCTGTTTCTTTAAGGAATCTGCCTCCGCTGCTTCTTCGTCGTCCCCCTCTTTTGGGGTGTCCACCATGTATATGTCATATGACAAGGTGGTCTTCCAGTGCCCTTTAGGCGCTGGTTCTTGTTTGTCTCCGGCATCATCGTCCATACCGTCGATGTCTTCAGAGTCGTAGTCTAGCATGTCTGTTAGATCGTCGACAGTGGCTACAAAGTGGGTGGTGGGTGGGCTTTGAATTTCTTTGTCGTCCGTATCCCAACCGTCCTGGCCATAGTCCGGCCAGGTCTCTCCGGATAGCGAGAGATGTTTTAGCGAATTTAGGATGTCGCCAAAGGGCGAGTGTTGGAAGATGTCCGCGACGGTGAATTCCATGACCGACGCCTAATCAGATTCGATTGGCAGGGGCGCGGGAGGTTCAGAGTCCGGTAGGGAGTCCGGCACCTCGGAGTCACGAGCTTCGCAAGGGACAAGGTTAGTGTTCGGCTCCATCGCGGTGGAAGTTACAGTCCCCGAGGCGGCGTCCAGCCACCGGTCCTCGTTTTGGGTGATCGGCTCCGGACTGAGGGCCAGAGCGGATTCGTGTGCGGCCACCAAGGCACTGTCCGGCGGCAGAGCTAGATCATGCCCATCGTGACAGTGCGGCACGCTTGGCTGTGGCTCGAGCCCGTCGAAGATCAAGTCCCCGCGGATGTCAGCCATAAAGTTCAGGCTTTCGAACCTGACCTGACGGCCAGGGGCGTAGCTTTCGATCTGCTCCAGATGGCCAAGTGAATTAGCCCACAGTGCGAAGCCGCCGAATACGAAGATCTATCCGGGGAGAAAAGTCTCACCCTGGACAGCATTGTTGTCGATTGAAGAATCCATCGGGCCTATCGGTGACGACACAGAGGAACTCTCAATGAAAGCACCAATGTCGGTGTCAAAACCGGCGGATCTCGGGTAGGGGGTCCCGAACTGTGCATCTAGGCGGATGGTAACAGGAGACGAGGGACACGATGTTTTACCCAGGTTCGGGGCCTCTTGATGGAGGTAAAACCCTACGTCCTGCTTGATTAATATTGATGATATGGGTAGTACAAGAGTGGATCTACCATGAGATCAAGGAGGCTAAACCCTAGAAGCTAGCCTATGGTATGATTGTTGTAATGGAGGTTGTGTCCTACGGACTAAAGCCCTCCGGTTTATATAGACACCAGAGAGGGCTAGGGTTACACAGAGTCGGTTACAATGGTAGGAAATCTACATATCCGTATCGCCAAGCTTGCCTTCCACGCCAAGGAAAGTCCCATCCGGATACGGGACGGAGTCTTCAATCTTGTATCTTCGTAGTCTTGGAGTTCGGCGGACGATGATAGTCCCGTTGTCCGGACACCCCCTAGTCCAGGACTCCCTCACTAGGGTTTGTCCAAAAATGGACTAGGGGTGTTTAAATAGGCAGGGAGGCCTAGGGTTAGGGGTTTGAGGCCGATTCGGAGCCTCCGATCGTGATCCGACGGATCCGATCGCGAGGGGGGTTAGGCAGGTCTAGGTGGGCTGCAGGTGGGCTGTGTAGAAGGGGACAAGAGCTATAGAAGTGAAGAGACAGAGGCCCGGCAACAGTTTCCGTAGACCGAAAACGTCTAACGAAGGTACCGGCAACGGTACCGCTACAAGTTTAACGGTTGGGCTATCAAACGAGCTCCGAATGCGACGAAACTTGACAGGTGGTCTTCCTACACTATAATAAGACTGCACGCCAACTGATGAGGACCTCAATACCATTGTTACACCCACAGCCCCTGCTGCTATACATACTGGACCAATTACTAGAGCTCGCGCACGCCAACTAAATTACCAGGTACTTTCGTTTCTTGGTAATGATTCTAATGTTAATGAGAATATGATGCTGCCTAAATTGGATACATTTGTTTTGCTTACAAATGAAGGGCCTAGCTTGGAGAAGGATGAACATTGGAGCAAGAACACACATGGAGTTGATGGCATGCATAGGGGATCAAGAACGAGTTACAAGTGATGATTTCAGGACTTTGAAGCCACCATAAGGAGTGCATGAAGCCTTGGACGAAATATACAAGATGCCACTTCATAATATTCGTCCATAGGCTATTCTAGGTGCTTCGTCACCTTATTATTGGGCCAGGCCCATGTAATTTCGAAATACATTAGTATAGGCTATTTTAGAGTCCGTGTGTGGGGAAACAAGAGATAGGGTTAGTTTGGACCCCTCCACCAAGGGCCACGAAATTCACCCCTCTTCCTCCATATATACAGCCCTTAGGGCACCGTTTAGACTTGGGTTTTGTTTAGATCAAAAGTTCGCCATAGCTGCAACTTCGCGTGCCGTTTGTGTTCAACGACCGCACAAAGCGTCCACAGAACCCCACCTTGATCAATAAAGCTTTCATCTTATATTCGCAATATCCAGATTGCAATCTCAGTTTCTTGCTTGTTCTTCGTTTGCTCGCAGAAACAGACCCTCGTGGTCGTTGATCGTGCTCGGCGTGGTCAATAACCTCTCGGAGTTGGTTTAGCGATTGCTAAGGCGCGACGTCCTCGCCGCGTTCGTGAGTCGGATCGTCAAAGTCGACTTCCACAAAGCGAAATCCACCATCTCATCAAAAGACGGGACACCTCTGCCTCTATCAAGTGGTATCAGATTTCCGGGTTGCTCGGTGAGATTTTACAGTTTTCGTAGTTTAGATCGAGTCTGTCTTCATACCTATAGTCCACGAAAAGCCAAAAAAAATTAGGTTAGTTCATCCTATCCGAACCACCGAGCCTTTGCATAATCTTTTACAGATTTGCATTGTTGAATTTGCGGTTGCATCGTCGTGTCTAGTTGCTGGTCTTAGAGTCTAGTCTTTTAGAGTTTGAGTTACGGTCATAAGTTGTCACGCCGCCGCACCATCATCATCGCCCCCTGCCATCTACCACCACCGCTTATCCGCCACCGCTTGAATCCGTATCCATATACCACCACCGTTGCCATATACCACCACCATATATCCACCACCAATCCGAAGTTCCTTGCATATTAGATTTGTTTTCGGATCCATCTAGTTTTCCGATTCGTGTTTCCTTGTCTCGAGTAGGTTTGATTCAGCAATCTTTTGCCGTCCGTAGAAGAGGTTGGTTTCAAAAAAAAAAAAAAGAGTCCGAAACCACCCTCCGTTTAGGCCCAAAATTTTCCAAAACGCACGGATAAAAAAATTTCGGCTATCCTATTTTTAGGTGTTTCTAAGCGTATTGAGCGATCGCCGTTATAGAAAGTTTTTTTTGACCCGTTTCAGTTTTTGGGTCCGGCAAATAAAAAAAAATTGTCGAAAAAATTTCGTGCCCATCTGTCGGTTTGACACTGGAAGAGTTTTGAGACACTCGCCATTATAGTGGTTTTTCGCAAAAAAAAAAAAAAACAGCGCAAAAAAAAAAGCAGCGCAAAAAAAAAAAGCGAAAAAAAAATTCAGAGTGTGCTTTTCCTTTGTTTAGGTGCAGCGTCGTGATTTTGTTAGTGTTCTAGGCTCGCGTCTCTAGCACGGTCTAGCCTAGGACCAAAGACAAGATCTGCGTCGTTGAGCGTTTATTCAACTTTGCATCTCGATTTGATTATTGTCACCCTTTTGCTACCATATTATAAGCCTTCCCAGCTCCACATACATCTCGTCGTGCGTTTGATTCTCCCAGTAATCGCTATAGCCAAGCTTTGAGAGTTTTGACTACAGCGGTTGCCGATCACCACCTTCTTTGGTAAGAACTGGTAAGAATTTGAGATTTGCTTCACGGATTTGTGATTGTCCGCCACACCACCACCACCACTTCCTAGTAGTCTGTGGGATCATATTCTTGTGTGTTTCTATTGCTGCTAACCATGGCAGGAACACGTGCCAATGAGACTGATTGGGAGAACTCGACAAACAAACAGCTACATGATAAGTTTCAGCAAATGATGATTGGACAGGTGCAAGATGTGGTAAACAGATTTGAGGAGGCCATGGAGAAGATAGATGGCATTGAGAAGACGTTTGAAACAAAGCTTGATAGCAAGTTTGATGAATTGCTCGCGTTTTCCACAACCACCGCCGGCTGCACCTATCGCACCTCTGCTGCGACAACAACTACGCCCCTTCCGAATCAAGTATGGACGAGCTCGGCGTGTTCCTCTTGAGCCGGACAAAATTCTGGTGCAGCTGCTACTCTTTGTTGGTGCTTCTTTGGCTCCTGCTATCGCTGCTGCTGGTACCGAGGAGGATGATTATGTGGGAGATTACGAGGAGGAGGTTGATCAACATCGAACTACGTGCAACCACCAGCACCACAACCACCGGTCGTCCACATGCAAATAATGGCAATGCTAGAGCTCCCCTCAGTACGAGATCATGACCATCTCCCTAAACCGACATTGAATATTCCACCATTTGAGGGTAGATATGTTCCTGATATATATCTTACTTGGGAGTTAGAAACTGAACAACGATTTACATGTTTACAATATCCCGAGGAGAGACGTGTTCTGCTGCTTGTTTGTGCTTTCACTAGCTTTGCATGTGTTTGGTGGTCCGAACATTGTAGATTATATCCTGTTCCAGCTACTTGGGCTGCTTTGAAAACTGCTATGCGTACTCGTTGGGTTCCACCATATTATCAACGTGAATTACTTCAAAAATTGCAGCGCTTAAGACAAGGAAAAATTCTGTAGAAGAATATTATCGGGAATTGCAAACCGGCTTGATTAGATGTGGTATTGTTGAGGAGAATGAAGCTATGCTTGCACGTTTTACGGTGGATTAAATAGAGAGATTCGACCATTCTAGACTATAAGGATTATAATAATATCACTGTTTATTCCATCTTGCTTGTAAAGCTGAGCGTGAAGTGCAGGATCGACGAGCATTGGCGCGCACTAACTTTTCTCGCAGTCGACCTTCATCATGGACACCACGTGCATCATCTACTTCCATTGCACCATCACCTCCTTCAGGTGCCACCTCCAACCGTGATACAAGAAAGCAGCACAACCACCACTATCTCGCCAAGAGCACACCTGCTGGGCCTGCATGAGCTCTTCTTCCATGGCGTCAGCAGGCACACAAGTGATATTATTTGTCGTCGTTGTAAGGGAAGAGGACATTTTATGAGAGAATGCAAATCTCAGCGTGTGATGATTGCTACGGAGGATGGTGGGTATGAGTCCGCTAGTGACTATGATGAGGAGACTTTGGCTCTTATTACACATGAGGAACACGGTGGAGATGATTCGATCATGAGACACAATACATGGCTGTCAAGATCTTGTGGTATGAATGTTTAGTTGCTCAACGTGTTTTGAGTGTGCAGGTTACACAAGTGAGCAAAATCAGAGGCATAATTTGTTCCATACAAAAGGAGTTGTGAAGGAACGTTCTATTCAGCGTCATCATAGATGGAGGGAGCTGCAACAACTTGGCTAGCATGGAGATGGTGGAGAAGCTATCTCTCACCACAAGACCACATCCACATCCTTACTACATCCAATGGTTCAACAACAGCGCAAGGTTAAGGTAACACGTCTTGTTCGTGTGCATTTTAGTATCTCTACATATGCTGATTATGTTGATTGTGATGTGGTACCTATGCAAGCATGTTCCTTGTTACTTGGTAGACCATGGCAATTTGATAAAATTTCAGACACCATGGTAGAAACAATCAAGATACTCTTGTTCATAAGGATAAAATATTACTTTGCTTCCTATGACTCCTGATTCCATTTTGAAAGATGATATTAATAGAGCTAATAAAGCAAAACAGGAGAAAATAAGAGTGAAAATCAGATTGTGGCAAAAGAATTTGAGCAACACATGAAGCCTATTAATAAATCATCTCTGTTGCTTCGAAATTAAATTGAAAAGTGCATGTTTACTTGCCACCAAATCTGATATTAATGAGTTAGATTTTAGCAAATCTGTTTGCTATGCTTTTGTGTGCAAAGAGGCATTATTTTCATTCGAGGATGTGCCTTCCTCTTTGCCCCTGCTGTCACTAACATTTTGCAGGAGTTCACGACGTCTTTCCACAAGGCGTGCCACCGGATTACCACCTATTCGAGGGATTGAGCATCAAATTGACTTAATTCCGGTGCATCGTTACCCAACCGTGCACCATACCGTACCAATCCAGAGGAGACGAAGGAGATTATCGTCAAGTACGAGGAGCTGCTCGACAAAGGTTATATACGCGAATCCCTTAGTCCTTGTGCTGTTCCTATTATTCTAGTGCGAAAAAGGATGGTACGTCACGTATGTGTGTTGATTGTAGAGGCATTAATAATATTACTATTCGTTATCGTCACCCTATTCCTAGGCTAGATGATATGCTTGATGAATGAGTGGCTCTACAATATTCTCCAAAGTTGATTTGCGTAGTGGATACCATCAAATTCGTATGAAATTGGGAGATGAATGGAAAACAGCATTTAAAACTAAGTTTGGATTATATGAGTGGTTAGTCATGCCTTTTGGGTTAACTAATGCACCTAGTACTTTCATGAGATTAATGAACGAAGTTTTACGTGCTTTCATTGGACGATTTGTGGTAGTCTATTTTGATGATATACTGATTTATAGCAAATCTTTGGAAGAACATTTGGAACATTTACGTGTTGTTTTTAATGCTCTCGTGATGCACGTTTGTTTGGTAACCTTGGGAAGTGCACCTTTTGCACCGACCGAGTATCTTTTCTTGGCTATGTTGTTACTCCACAGGAATTGAAGTTGATAAAGCCAAGATTGAAGCTATTGAGAGTTGGCCGCAGCCCAAAACGGTCACACAAGTGAGGAGTTTCCTTGGCCTCGCTGGTTTCTATAGGCGTTTTGTGAGAGATTTCAGCACCATTGCTGCACCTCTCAACGAGCTTACAAAGAAGGATGTGCCTTTTGTTTGGGGTACCGCACGGAAGAAGCCTTCACGGTATTGAAAGCTAAGTTGACACATGCTCCTTTACTCCAACTTCCCGATTTTAATAAGACTTTTGAGCTTGAATGTGATGCTAGTGGAATTGGATTAGGAGGTGTGTTATTACAAGATGGCAAACCTGTTGCATACTTTTCGAAAAATTGAATGGGCCTAGTATGAATTACTCTACTTATGATAAAGAATTATATGCTCTTGTTCGGACTTTAGAAACATGACAACATTATTTATGGCCCAAAGAATTTGTTATACATTCTGATCATGAATCTTTGAAACATATTAAAAGTCAAGCTAAACTGAATCGTAGACATGCTAAATGGGTTGAATTCATTGAGACTTTCCCTTATGTCATTAAACACAAGAAGGGTAAAGAAAATGTTATTGCTGATGCATTGTCTCGTCGCTATACTATGCTTTCACAATTTGACTTCAAAATATTTGGTTTGGAGACCATCAAAGATCAATATGTGCATGATGTTGATTTTAAAGATGTATTGCAGAATTGTAAAGAAGGAAGAACATGGAACAAGTTTGTCGTTAATGATGGATTTGTGTTCCGTGCTAACAAGCTATGCATTCCAGCTAGCTCCGTTCGTCTTTTGTTGTTGCAGGAGGCGCATGGAGGAGGACTAATGGGACACTTTGGCGTGAAGAAGACGGAGGACGTACTTGCTACACATTTCTTTTGGCCAAAGATGAGACGGGATGTTGAGCGTTTTATTGCTCGCTGCACTACATGTCAAAAAGCTAAGTCACGACTAAATCCTCATGGTTTATATATGCCTTTGCCTGTACCTAGTGTTCCTTGGGAGGATATATCTATGGACTTTGTTTTAGGTTTACCTAGAACAAAGAAGGGGAGGGATAGCATATTTGTTGTCGTGGATAGATTCTCGAAAATGGCACACTTTATACCATGTCATAAAAGCGATGATGCTGTCAATGTTGCTGATTTGTTCTTTCGTGAAATTATTCGCTTGCATGGTGTGCCAAATACTATTGTTTCAGATCGTGATACTAAATTTCTTAGCCACTTTTGGAGATGTTTATGGGCTAAGTTGGGGACCAAACTGCTTTTAGTACTACTTGTCACCCCAAACCGATGGACAAACTGAAGTAATCAATAGAACATTGTCTACTATGCTTAGGGCTGTTTTGAAGAATAATAAGAAAATGTGGGAGGAATGCTTGCCTCATATTGAATTTGCTTATAATCGTTCATTGCATTCTACTACTAAGATGCGCCCTTTTGAAGTTGTGTATGATTTGTTGCCTCTTCCATCTTCGGAGAAGGTTAATTTTGATGCTAAAGAACGTGCTGAATTGATTTTAAAAATGCATGAGTTAACTAAGGAAAACATTGAGCGTATGTATGCTAAATATAAACTTGCTGGAGATAAGGGTAGAAAACATGTTGTGTTTGCACCTGGAGATCTTGTTTGGTTACATTTGCGTAAGGATAGATTTCTGATTTGCATAAATCAAAGCTAATGCCACGTGCTCCTGGTCCCTTTAAGGTGTTGGAGAAAGTAAATGATAATGCATATAAACTTGAGCTGCCTGCAGATTTTGGGGTTAGTCCCACTTTTAACATTGCAGATTTGAAGCCATATTTGGGTGAGGAAGATGAGCTGCCGTCGAGGACGACTTCATTTCAAGAAGGGAGGATGATGAGGACATCAATACCATTGTTACACCCACAGCCCCCGCTGCTATACATCTTGGACCAATTACTAGAGCTCACAAGACGCCAACTAAATTACCGGTACTTTCGTTTCTTGGTAATGATTCTAATGTTAATGAGAATATGATCTGCCTAAATTGGATACATTTGTTTTGCTTACAAATGAAGGGCCTAGCTTGGAGAAGGATGAACATTGGAGCAAGAACACACATGGAGTTGATGGCATGCAAGGATCAAGAACGGAGTTACAAGTGATGATTTCAGACTTTGAAGCCACCATAAGGAGTGCATGAAGCCTTGGACGAAATATACAAGATGCCACTTCATAATATTCGTCCATAGGCTATTCTAGGTGCTCGTCACCTTATTATTGGGCCAGGCCCATGTAATTTCGAAATACATTAGTATAGGCTATTTTTAGAGTCCGTATGTGTGGGGAAACAAGAGATAGGGTTAGTTTCGACCCCTCCACCAAGGGCCACGAAATTCACCCCCTCTTCCTCCATATATACAGCCCTTAGGGCACCGTTTAGACTTGGGTTTTGTTTAGATCAAAAGTTCGCCATAGCTGCAACTTCGCGTTTCGTTTGTGTTCAACGACTGGACAAAGGCGCCACAGAACCCCACCTTGATCAATAAAGCTTTCATCTTATATTCGCAATATCCAGATTGCAATCTCAGTTTCTTGCTTGTTCTTCGTTTGCTCGCAGGAAATGCAGACCCTCGTGGTCGAGTTGATCGTGCTCGGCGTGGTCAATAACCTCTCGGAGTTGGTTTAGCGATTGCTAAGGCGCGACGTCCTCGCACGTTCGTAGTCGGATCGTCAAAGTCGACTTCCACAAAGCGAAATCCACCATCTCATCGAAAGACGGGACACCTCTGCCTCTATCACCAACTTTCATCCCATTCCGAGAACATTTTTATGCCACTTATAAAATAATATTTCGGAGGTGCCTCGGGCGCGTGTGAGAGTGTCGGGGCTTAGAACGGACAACGGAGAGAACTGGGAGGACCCGGACGGGTGCAAGTTTTGAAAAACATGCAGATGAAATGCGAATGATGACATGGCAAAGTGCAACACGCAAGCAAATGACATGGCAACGACGGCAAATAAATGGAAGACACCTGGCGCATCGGATTCGGGGCGTTACATAGAGGGTGCTTGCTTGATAGAGGGTCAATGCTCAAAGGACATTATATTCAAATGAATGTGTCCGAACGACCTGAACGTGTTTATTATATACATTAAGGCCTTGTAACATATTTGTGCCATTATCTAAAAGTTCTTTCCTCCTTTTCGGCTGTTTTTGTATTCCTGAGAGTTTTCCAATCGTCGGCTTCAACCCCCACGTAGATGCTACGGGGGTGTTCGGAATAGCACATGAGCAATCTTGCCCTAACGTCTTGGTCCATGACGGAGGTGTCAGTGCGGCAAACCAGGCAATCGGACTATACGGCTTTACCACTCTAACTTAGCCATAGGAGTTTGATGATGGGGCTATGAAATATCCCCTAGTACGTATGTGGCTATCCGAATGCGGATGCGATTCGTTTATGACTGGAAAAACAGTCCTTCGTTTAATACAGAAAAATTGTTAAAGATTTAGTAAGTCACTGAGCGGCTGACCAACTCTCGCCGCATCATGACAGTCAGTTTTCGGCTTTCACTACTGAGGTGCTTGACCGGACGAACCTGAAACACAATCGTAGTAGTTCTCCCTTTACTACCCTAGCTGAACAAACAGAACGTCAGGTAGCGAACACAGGAGCCGGGCAACCCAACTATTGACCAAAGACATTGTCGGCGTTTTGGGAACGGGGGTCCCCAGACTTGCCTACCTGCGGCCTGCTGCGTGGCTCAACCAGTGGCCCAGGACGGCCCGTCTTCATCAACCAAGCACTCAAGACCCTCGCGAGGGGCAAAGCCTCACGGGGCGGACGGTGCAAGGCCTCCTCAGGGGTGGCCTCACCAGGCAGGCTCGCGAGGAGGTAGAGAGATCAAGGCAAGGGGTACCTCGTGAGGTGCTCATGACACAAGCCATGACGATCAAGACCAGGCGGGCGCCAGCCTGTGCAGTGTCCTCGTTTAATCTTTGGTACAAAGGGGGCAAGCGCAGGCGCGGAGTACTGAGGCATCAGGCAAAGGTTTCCATATCGGTGCAATGAGACCAAGACCAGCGGAGCGGCAGGACGGAGGTCACCATGGAGCCCAAGACGGTGTCATCACCAGCACCTTTGGCAGTCGAGACCACCTTTAGTCAGGATAGCTTGTACTAGTTGTCCCCTTTCAAAATGGTTGTTGTTGGATCCCTTCCCGCTCAATATTTGGTAAGAGGACCAGGGCCTCTATAATAGAGACAACCATCACAGTAGAGGCTATCTGATCCAAACCCAACCCGTCTACACACCGCCAAGCACAAGAACACCACTCCTCGCAAGGTTGTTCTTCCTCTGTACTATTCATCATCAGCCCAAGAGGCAATCCACCACACCACACACTGGATTAGGGTACTACACAACAACAGTGGCCCGAACAAGTATAAACCTCGTGTCTCTTGTGTTGTTCATCGATCTAGCTTAGCAATCGCGGCAAGGCTGAGGGCGTGTTCTGGTAGGGAGAAGATCTTCATACGCACCCCAAAGTTCGAACCTTAAGGGTTTTGAAGAACCTGATATCCGATATTTGGCGCGCCAGGTAGGGGTGCGCCGGAGCTCTTTCTTCCGTCGACCTGCTCTCCACCAACACCGCGCTTCGCCCTCATGGCGGGCATCGTGCCTCTGGCCCCGGCAGCTGGCACTAGCACCGGGGCCACGGGGCTCCGAGCCTCGGCCCCCGCCTTGCGGCAGGTGTAGTGTCCGCACAAGTTCAAGCCAGAGATGCCGCCGTGCTACGACGGTGCGGCGGACCCGCTGGCTTTCCTGCTGGCGTACGAGGAGGCCGTCCTCAAGGACGGAGGTGACAACAAGGTCATGGGCAACTGGTTTCCCATGGCCCTCACCGGCATGCCACGTGTTTGGTTGCTCAACCTGCCGACATCTTCTGTGGCCTCCTGGGAGAAACTGCGCGACCTCTTCCTCACCCACTACGCTGCACTGGCGCCCCCGGTCGTCGCAGCTCTCCTGGGCGGCTCCCATGCGCCACCCTCAGACCGCCACACCAAGCCATTCCTTCGCCAGATCGGCGCCGCATTCTCGCGGCAAGGAGCTCCTCCGGGTTGGGTGGCACCCAAGGCCGACCTAACCTTAAACTCGGACGATCACCCCGTCAACACCGCCTGCTCGGGCGCGCTCCTTATGCTCTGCATGCCCACCATCTACCGGGTGGCCGTCAACAAAACCCTCATCGATGGCGGCGCCGGCCTCAACATGCTCTCGGTGGAGGCCTTCAGCCTCCTCCATGTACCACTGGAACGGCTCCGACCCAACAATCCCTTCTCGAGCATTGGGGGCGGTTCCTCCAGCTCCCTGGGGCAGACCCGCCTTCCTGTGACCTTCGGCACCCACGACAACTTCCGCACATCGACTTCGACATCGCCCACATCAGCCACCCGTACAACGCCATCCTCGGATACGCTGCCTCGGCTCAGTTCATGGCAGCGACCCATCCGGCCTACAACCTCATGAAGATGCTCGGGAGCAGCGGCGTCCTCACCGTAGCTGGAGATACCAAGGAGGCTCTGCTAGCACTCAAGCTCGCCCTCAAGACTGCCGCTCCGGCAGCGCCCGCTGGCACGGACGCCTCCAAGGTCAAGGGGGCTGCTCCAACCAAGAAGAAGCAGATATTCACTCAGGACAAGGCGGAGACCAAGTAGGTGCCAGTTGAGGAAGATGAGTCCTTGGGAGCTACCTTCACCATAGGTGCCAACCTCAACCCCGGCCAGGAGGAGGCGCTGGTGAAGTTTTTGCGCTTGAACAAGGAGGTGTTTGCATGGGAACCCAAGCAGCTAGCGGGGGTCCCAAGGGAGGTGATTGAGCATCACCTGAATGTGTGCCCAGTGAAGCAGAAGGCAAGGCGGCAGTACAGCGAGAAGCAAGCCTTCATCGTCCAAGAAACACGCAAGCTGGAGGAGGTAGGTGTCATTCACGAGGTCCGCTACCCCGAATGGCTAGCAAACCCCGTTGTCGTGCCAAAGAAGGGAGGTAAGGAGCGCATGTGCTTCGACTTCACCAACCTCAACAAGGCCCGCCCTCAAGATCCGTTCCCACTCCCTGACATCGATCTGATTGTTGACTCCCCCGCTGAGTGCGACCTGCTGCGTTTCCTAGATGTTTTTTCGGGCTATCACAAAATCAAGATGGAGGTGGACACTACAAAAAAAATACACTTCCGTGATGATACGTGTTTGTCACAGTAGGTCGCATTTGTTGTCATGCATGTACATCCATGACAAATTTATGACAGAATCAAGATAGTCATACACTGTCTTTGTCGTCAGAGAAGTGTTCCATGACATTACAAAAATTATCATCATGGAAGTGTCCACTTCCATGATGATAAATCGTGCGTCACAGAAGTGCTTTCGTCAAGGGTGACCGACACGTGGCATCCACCGTAATGGAACACCGTTCAGCTATCGGGTCAGGCTTTGGATCCAATAACCCGTTAACAGCCCCGACCAATGGGGATTTTCCACGTGTAAGATCATCATTGGCTGGAGGAAACACGTGTCGGCTCACCGTTGGGGCAGATGTCATCCGCTCATTGGACCGAAGGCGCCTATGATACGGCGACACGTGGCATGGCCCAACAGAGGCCCATTCTTGTGAAAAGGCCGACCCGTTTGACTTGGTCAAAAGGTGGCGGGCCGGCCCACGGAAGGCCTGTTAATGGCGTGTTCACATATAGCCCATTTACAGCCCGCTAACCCAGGGCCCGTTACGCCCTATCCGAATTAGGCCCAGTAGCGTCATCTGGGCCGTCCAATATGATTCAGCCCGTTTTAACTTCCGGCCCATGTGTGGCCCATGACTTCTTTTGGCCCATATGAGGACCTTTGTAATTCTTGGCCCAGTAATGGCCCGTGGTGAAACTGGCCGGTAATGAACAGTGTATCACTTTATACCCATTAACGGCCCGTTATTCCATTGGGCCATTTCTAGTCCAAGTTATCTTTCGGCCTTCTCAGGGCCCATTGATTCTTGGGCTCACTTGCAGCATTCGGTTACATACGGCCCGTTACTGTCATTTTCTGCTTGTGGGCCAAATTCAGCCCATCGTTACAGTTGGCCCGTTTGCGGACCGTTAATACGTTGGGCCGTTTTCATGTCAAAAAAAAACCGTTGGGCTGTTTTCATAGAGTTATCAAATACGTCCTATTAACGGCCCGTTATGGTCCACGAATAGTACGGCCCATGATTGGCGAAATGATGATACGCCCCGTAGAAGGCCCATTGATCCTACCGCCCGTATGAGGCCCATTGATAGTACGGCCCATAGAAGGCCCATTGATCCCTAAGGCCTGTATAGAAGGCCGATGGATCCTACGGCCCGTATAGAAGGCCAATGGTCCTACGGCCGAACGAAGGCCCATGGATCATACGGCCTGCAGGAGGCCCATGGTTACAACAGTACGTGTGTTGCCATTATTATTTTGGCCTAGTTACCAAAAATAGGCTATTGTGGCCACTAGAAAACACAGAAAAAGAACTGCAGCAACTACAAGCAAACAACTAAACAAGACAATAAGGAAATAAATAAGCAAACAATTAAGGCTTGCCTATTACCACTATTACACATATTACATCCACTGGGCATCAAAGTTCGCCACCAGTGCAAATATAGGGAACAAAGCAGCATATTACATACACTGCCCGTCAAAATTGGCCACCAGTGCAAATAAACATGGCAGCAAGACAAGAGCATAACTGAAACAACTTCAGAAGAGCTCAAGAAACGTTATCCTGGGTATCCACAATTCTGGCAATAAGCTTAGCAAGCTGATTAGCTTTGTCCTGTTTGGCACTAAAATCCTCCAACGCTTGCTGTTGCACCAGAAAGTATGCATCTGAATGCTACAAGGACTTCTGCAGTCCTTCCGCTTCTTGTCGCAAAGACAAATGATCGATGTCTTTCACTTGTAGTTGAGACTCAAGAAACTGAACTGATTCGCACAGTGAGTTTGAATAGCTTGTGCAAGCGGTAGTGGCGAGAACTCGAACACTAAACCAAGACAGGACTTTGGGGTTGTCTCATTGTCTTCAAGATAGTCTTCCTTAGCTGTTTTATCAGTTTTGTTGGAGACCAACAAGGATGTGTCACTATCTTGAACCTCATCTCATTACTTCCTTTACCATTGCTTAATAAGGCACTCTTCCCCAATATTCTATCAAGATTCTAAAAGAAGAAACAAGCGCACACATAACAAGTTTAGCATGTACTAGTATATGAAACTCATTTCGTGAACCAGTTCATTAGTAAGGTGGACAGGATTAAACTACCAAGTCTTCTATTGCCAAGTACTAGTACATAATAAAAGCATCAAACAAACATATATCTATGTCCTATGGTCACTGCATTGTCTTGCCAAATCAAAATAGAGACACGGTTCAAATCATATCAGTTCAAGACAAAGCAGTAGTGAAAGAATACAAAGCGTGGGAAACTACATGGCACAACAAGATTTCAGATGGGTACCACGGGTCTACATGTACAACAACACTATTGGCTCTGTTGTAATGCTAGTAATGTGCATGATATGAAAGTCAACTGTATACACAATTGAAATTGAAATCAAAAGAGCTATTGATAAGATCAAACCTGTTAAAGAAACATGCTTGAACATACCTGCTGTGCCATTGGAGTTTCGATTGGATCCTTCAATTTAAAAATAAGTTTGTATCAGTAAATACAGTGATACAAGAGCAAAGCAATCATAGTTAAAAAAAGGCACTCCTAAGCGAGCGCTTAAGCGCGCCTAGGCTCTAGGCGTTGGCAAAATGCATTGCGGATAACTACACTTAATCTATGCATAACTGCGCATAAGCATGCGCTTTGGTCAGTAAAGTGCAAGGCGGTGGCAAAACGCACAATTAACGCCTAGCGCTTTTTTGAACTATGATAGCAATGGAATCTTAAATTAGAACAGTTGTTCTTTAGGTTTAGGCACTTCTTCTACATGCACAGAGTACAGTAAGACGCAAGAATATAATACTTAAAAATAGAAAATGAGCTCATAGACCTTACCACATTCTTGGTTCGGGACCAGTACAGAACAAGGCGTTCCCAATCATCGTCCAGTAAATGTGTCTCAGGAGAACGTAAGGGAATTTGATGAGTTTCATTGCCGGTGAAGTACATTTTCTTCAGGTAATTCCGATACTACCACCAAGCATTCTTGAAGATAGCAGAGGTATTAGCAAAGGTTACCTCATCCTGAGTTTCCAAATCGGTCCTTCTCTATAGAGAAAAATGGGAAAATTTGCTGTATTATAACCATCATGGAGGTAGGATGTATGGGACGAAGCAAAGTAATTGCCATGAATAACATTACTTTCACATAACTCCTGGACAAACACCTGCAACTAGCATTTTCCTTCATCTTCAGTATAATGTTTCCAAGATGGGAAGATACGCACATACGATTTAACAACATCAAATGCGATAGATGCTAAACTACGACTGGCTGGTTGTGCTTCCTCCACAGGAATAGGCGTACTAACTGGTGGAGTTGGGGTTCGCCATGATAGTACTGGCCGTTTGGGCACTGGAGCTGCCTTAATAACTGCTCTTGTTTGGGAGCTCTGTGGTGGAGATGGTGCTGTGTCAACAGTAATTGGGTTACTATCGGCTGGGGTTGGGGTTAGATTGGGTGAAGCTGGTTCTCTGTCCATCGCGGTGGGGGTACAATCTGTGAGAGTTTGGGTTATGTGTGGTAGGGCTGGTTCTTGTGCATGTACAACCAGGGTGCTATCTCCACTAAGAGGTAGCATTGTTTTATTTGAAGACCGTGTTTTTATTCCGCTAGATACTGGCATCACCCGCTCCAATTCAAATGGCTGATAAACAGGAAACATAGTTGAATGTATAGACATTGTATGAGAGACAGATGCAATAGACAGTGTGGAAAAAAGAGGGCATGAAATAGTTGACATGTATATTGTTTAACTAAAAAGGATAGCATGACATAATTTCACATATATGATGTCTATCTAAACTGGATAGCATAGCATAACATAATTCAAAGATATGATGAATAACTAAACAGGATCGCATGATATAATTCACCTACATGTTATCTAAGTAATCAGGATCGCATCATTTAATTCACATATGTGATTTATATGCTAAACAGAGGGCATTCGATATGATGTCTGAACTAAGAATATGTTGTTGAATATTGTGTATATGATGTCTAAACTATGCAATGCAAGACACCGTATGCATGATATGAGCAGTATAACCGTGCCAAGTTAGAGTATACACCTCAGTAGGGGAATAGGACTAGGACTGGTCATCTGTCTTTGAATCCATCTCTGAGGAGCTATCGGGACCCAACAAGAGATCTGCTTCGACAGGCAGCACTATCTGCTCTGAAGGCCTTGTTTTCACTCCTGATTTTTCCATCTCCCACCCAAATGGCTGATTCACAGGAAGAGTAGTTTAATGTACAAACATTGTCAACAAATGGAAATGTAATGAAGAAAAGGATGGGCAAGATATCATTCAAATATATGATGCCTAGTTAAATAGGATGGCATTGCACATTTCACATATATTATGGCTAGCTAAAAGAAATGAGACTGCATAATTCCCATATATGATATAGAAATTAAACTGGTGGCATTACAAAACATGTCTAAACTAAGCAGATGACATATACGATGTCAAAAGTAGGCACTGCAAGGCAACATATGCATGATATGACTAACATCATCATGCCATGGTAGAGCAAACACCTTGGGGGGTAAATAGGAGTGGTCAGCGGCGTCTGAATCCGCCTCAGAACAGATATCTTCCTCTGGATTACAATCTGGAGAGGGGTGGGGAGGGTTTGCCATTGAACCCACCATGGAGCGATGTCTGCATGACATTGTATTGCCGCGCAAAACTCTTCTCTTTTTCTCTACATGTTCAACATGACTGTGTACAATATCTGACATGCATACGAAAAAATATGGTGAGATTATGTAAGGAGAGCATGCAGAAATTTAGAGTGATGGTAACAACCAGTGGATGGATCCAAAAATAATGATAGTAGGCTGATGATTGCTTTAAATTAATAAAAAGACAGATGATGATTGCTTTACTATTTCTTTCCCACCCAAGATGAACAATATAGGCATACCCTAGGTGAACCAGATATTAGACAGACATACTATTCATTGCTACCTCGATAAAGTAGCAGGTAAGTTTAAGCAATGCATAACATAAGCAGAAACAAAAGAGTGCGACCTCTCTTGTGGACACGTGTACTCCTAAGGTTCATCTGCTGAGTCGATGATGGTGATGTCGTTGGGGTGGGTGCCGGCGGCAAGGAAGGAGATCTGAGGCGGTCAAAGACGGTCAGGAGTCGTGATGTCTGGTTTGGTGAAGGCTTCTGTCGATGGAGCAGCTCAGGTGAGGTGGACGACGTCGCGGCAGGAGCAGGACAAACCACACAAAGTTCCCTTCGACACGTACCTATAACTGAAGTAATTCTGTAAGGGCTCATTTGGCTTGCATGATTCTTAAAACGCAGGGATAGGAAAAACACCGGAATAGGATAGGAAAATGCACATGGTAAATAGAGCATTTGTAAACACATGATTTCTGTCAACTTGGGTGTTTGGTTTATAGGAATTGGAAGAGCAGAGGAATGCAAAGAAACATGGCCAAAATAAAGAGAAACCATATGAAAGCGTGTACAGTTAGAATGTTATTCTGGCACTAATACACTTGGTCTTGTTTTCATGCATAGGATTTTGAAAAGTAGGTCCAGGTGGATGTTTTGCTTCATTACTTTCAACAAAATGCATGAATAATTGAATAGTAGAGTGCCATTGAAAAATTCCCTATTGCTATGTTTTTCCTTTGAACCAAAATAGCCCTAATGGATCAACGTGAATGTATAGTAATAAGTGATGCAACAAGTGTACAACCTCTTTGTCGTAGCCGTGTCGACCTCAGCATCATTGGGTTGGTCGCTGAAGCAGTTGTGGTAGAGGTGGCTGTCGGAGGTGTGGAGGAAGATCTGAGGAATCAGAGACGCCGCCCAGCCACTCGCTCACAGTGATGGATCGCTCGTCGTTGGAGCAGCTCCGGTGAGCCAGAAGACGCCAAGGCTGAAGCAAAGACAAGATGTACATCGTCAATCTCAAGTGGGATTCTAATAGAATCTCCAATAGATGATGAAAATGGATGTAAAATTAACATCACCAAAAACCACCTGACTACAACAGATGAGGTAAAAACTGTTGACTCTGAACTTAACTGTCGAAACTAAAATTTACTGTGGAATCTGAATGCTACTGTCGAAACTGAACGCAATGGTAGCAGAGAGGCACTTGACATGTAGTTTAGGGAGGGCCTGCAGTTCATCTTCAACATGCACACCCCTGAGCCGCCTGCCACCACCAGCCGAACCGCCGGCCCCAGCGTCGCCTCGCCGCCCCGAAACAACTCGCCACCGCCGCCCCGGCCAGACCTCTAGGCCCCCGCCCCAACCCTGAACCCTAAGATAGATAGTGGGGTACCTCTCCAGCGAGACCCCGTCCCTGCTGCGGGTGGTTCTTCCTTAAGTCCGGCGAGCGCTCCCAACCCCTAAAAATCGACTGACCCAAAAGTCGATTTAGTCGACTGAAGTGTGGCTTAATCGGAGCAGAGCAGCAGCACGAGCGAGGGGGAGAGCAGCAGCAGCAGCTAGGCGAGTGAGCGATCGAGCGAGAGCCGGAGCAGCAGCACGAGCGAGCGAGCGAGAGCCAGAGCAGCAGCAGCAGATCCGGCTGGTATGGCCGCCGCCGCCGAAGGGGCCTCGCACTGGGGGAGAGCCGCCGTGGAGATGTCGCTCGCAGAGCCGGCTTCAAGGTAGCCACTCCATGGGTGTGCGGGATGGAGCACTGTCGGCGCCGGGAGGTCGAGTTAAGGAGAAGGTGCGATGTGATGAGTGTACAACCTCTTTGGTGGCGCTGAGTAGGCCTCGGCTTCGTCCGAGGAGTCGGTGAGGATGTTGCGGTTCCGGTGGAGCAGGTTAAGGCGGACCTGTGGGTATGGAGCACCCGCGATAGATGAGGCGATCATCGGAGCAGCTCCTTGGAGGTGGAGGACGGGGCGGCTGAACCAACGGGATGGCGAGATGGACGATGGATCCTCATCCAGGGAGGTGGACGAGGGACGTCGAGCTGTTGCGGTGGACGACGTTGTCGGGGAAGAGGCTCCGGCTAGGCAGCGGTGACGTGGCGGACGGAGGAGGGTGGGGTTTCGCGGCTGGAGCGGAGAGTTTATGGTGGCCTGGGATTTCGAATGGCGAAAAGGAGGTGATGGGAGGGGGTGAAGCATGACTTAGGGACGCGCTTGTCCAAAATGTAGGGTGCGTTACAAAAGTACCCCCCACCGATTTGAACTAGCGGCCCTTTTGACTCAGGGTCAGAAGGGGGATTTCGCGTGTCGGGATTTGGCAGCTGGAGGGAGTTTTCGCGCGCATTGTAATTTCGGGATAGCAAGGCGCGGGTTGTGAAGGCGCCAGTTTTGGGAGCACGATATCTGAATTTTCGGGATATAACAAGACGCGGGTTGAATTTTAGGGATAGGCCTAACGTGTAGTAATATTGTACTTATACGTACCAAATCAATTCGCACTTGCCTCAACTAAAAAGAAAACGAAAAAAATAAAACTATTCACACCACACAAAGAGAGAGTCTTGCCCCGTTTTACTATTCAAATGCTATTCAAAGCTACTCCCTCCTTCCATCTATATAGGGCCTAATGCGTTTTTCAATGCTAACTTTGACCAAATATTAGAGCAATGATATATGACATGCAACTTACACAAAGCACACCGTAAACTTCAATGCATGAAAGGTTCTTTCAATGATATAATTTTCACATTGTGCATGTCATGTACTATTAATCTTGTCAATAGTCAAAGGCGGTCTTAAAAATGTCATTACGCCCTATATAGATGGAAGGAGGGAGTATGAATCCATGTTATGTCCAATTAATTTTTTGCTTGCTGTATAATGCATGTAACCTACTCATACCAACATTATAGTGCATCCCAAATGTCTATACTACCGCTGCAATTCGAACTAAATTTAAATTCATTTATCTATTTCAATAAGAATCTACAATCATGATTGTTGCCAACTTCAACCATCATTCGTGTATTACCTTAATAACACACCACATGATTACTATAGAGATAGATATGAACTATGTGTACTACATGAACTCGAATCCTATTTTCTGAATACACTTGATGTTGATTCCAAATAATAGTTCATTTGATGTACTAACTATATATTCATAATCTAAACCCTGTTCCATACGTACACCGTGTTTATCACACAAAGTATAGTGCCCCGCCCCTACATTATGACAAGTATTTAGACCTGAGTTGCAAAAGCCACACATTGGCCCAAATTATAATCAATGTTCTACATTATGATATCTTCTTCAAGTATCCGTATCCACCTTTTTATAATGAATTATGATCTTTGTTCGTCTTTTACACCTTCACGATCCTCTTCTATTTGTAGCTAGCTAGCACTAACTTTCTATTGTGCATGCACACGCCCGCCCCCCTCACACACCCTTAGCGTCCCCTCCATCTCGCACATTCATTATTTCTCTTTAGGTCGTCCACCAGCGGTGTGTGTAGGCCCCCGGCTCCTTCTTTCTGGCACACACCGGTCGATATACCTCTCTGGCCAAGTGTGGCTACAACAAACACATATATATACTTCCCCTCTTCTCTTCTCACTGTCCATGCCCCCATATGTCCAATACGATTCCATGCAGGTGCACACTCCCACCCCTCTTTTCATTAATCACATGCTCGCACACTCCTCCCCCCTCTGCATGGTAGGCCTCTCGCACCACCTCCTAGCCACACCCTCTCCCCCTGTCTGCCTCTCCGGACCTTATTTGCTTCTAACACATGCAAAGGCAGTATATGAACTGATCTCCTACATATAGCCGTGTCGACTATAATTCATTTTCACCAAGCACCAATACACTTACCTCGCTAGTTATGTCTCTCCTTTTCTCGGACACATGACGGTTGATCTTCCTATGTAGTTACACATGCTTACCACAACCATATCTTCTCCCCTCATCATCCTTGAATACCTCCCGACCAGTCTCTCACACGCACGTGCATAGACAGATAGACATCCCCCGCCCTCTCTTATTGATATTGCACTCATACCCTCCGTTTGTCTAGCAGGCCTGTCCCACCATTTGTGAGATGCCACTCCACCACCAACCCTCCGATGATCTACCCTTGTCTTTTTCCCAACCTTATTCCTCTGCTACACATATCCATGGATGTCGATCGATCTCCCTCAATACATAGCTAGGTCTCTCTCCTTCCCCACACATATACTAGTCGACCGGTCTCTACCCCCCCACACACACACCGATAGTCGAACGTTGTAGGTAGGTATCCATGCCACAGAGAAGAACTGCACCTCTTCCCTCTCAAATTCCAGTAGGCTAGCCGCCTTGTATCTTTGATGTTGGCAAACACAAATTCGGTGGCACTCTTTATCGATCGCGCAGCCACACACTTCATCCCTATTTTCAATTATGTTGATATCTCACGTCCATGACTCCGTTTCACACACATTGCATATGTTATGTTTTTCTGATTGAGATATCATCAACACATTGCCTCTGTTTCGCACAAACCATCTCTCTCACACCCACCCACGTGCGCACTGCACCTATATCGGCCATGGGCGGGCCGGGCGACCTAAAAAGCCCACGACAGGCCGAGGCCCAGGCCCTCCCAAGCCCTACCATCGGGCCTACTTTTCAAGCCCAAGCCCGGCCCATCTGGTAAAAAGACATAAAAAGCCCTTAGGGCTTAGGGCCATGGGCCTGTCCTCTTCCTTAAAATGCCAATACACCAAGCCCAAGCCCGCCCAGCCTGCCGGTGGGCTTAAAACTCAGGCCCAAGCCCGCCCACGCAAAGCCCATCGAGCCTAGGCCTGGATTTTAGGGCCGAGCACAGGTGGGCCGACAGGCTGTGGGCTGAGATGGCCAGGACTACTGCACCTAAAGAAGAAGTGCACGCAGGGCGACGTACTCAGTCTTGTTCTCGCCACACCCGCTGGTACACGGTGGAGTTCGTTTACACGTAAAAGGCAACCCACGTGATAATTTGACGCGTGTAGCGGTTGTTTACTCGAAGGAGGGTCGGTACCACGCCTAGAATATAAAACGATTGCCGTGGGGAAAATGGAAAAATGGGTTTGTCTCTCGTGAGTCTCGTCACACAATCTCACACAAGGCCACCGTGGCCTCTCTCTCTCAGCGTTGGTCAGTGATCCGGCCGCATCCCATCCGCCGGTGGAAAGGGAGGATGTGCATCGTCTCTCCGTTCGACAGCATTGAGGTAGGTCATCCCGATCAGCGGTACCCGCCGTTGTCTCCGACCAAGCTCCGGTGCAGTAGAGCCTTCGCCACTTGCTCGCTGCCGCAGTATGGGCAGATCCCGGCCGCCGGCGCCCTCCTAGTAACATCCCGACGACCCTCAGGTACAGCCTCCTCCGGCCTTGCTCCACTGCCCATCTTCCCACGTTGCTGCACGTGGATCTTCTTTAGTTGTTTACTTAAATCGTATCTCGGCCGGCGTACTTTCCATCTTGCAATCTCGTCCTCAAACCATTTTTTATAAAACCAGCATGTGCTATCTTTCCCTTTTTACATGGAACATGCTTCTTTTTTGTCGGCGTATGTGTCTTCAACTCGTGTTATTGGGCAGTAGTTATTTCCTTTCGACCCCCTTTTGCAAACTGGGCTATCCATTTTCACCTCATTGCTATTGCAACCTTTTGGTGAACTACACAAATCACTTTTCTGAAGAGTATTTTGTGCAGTTCCGCCAACATGTCACATGGTAAACGTTTTTACATTTCTGTGGGACTGCAGAAAGGGAGATTGGTTTTGTTATCCTCCTCATCCAACTCCGTGCCTAATCTTCTCCAATAAGAAGTTAGTCCTAAAGAGAGATCATAGAGGTAATCGGCTTCTATTTATGTGTGTTATGTTTCATCATCTAGTTCCACTATTATTGTAATCACACTGACTGGATATCTTTGCAAACAAGGATGGTCCGCCCGATTTTAGTGGAGCTGCACAAAATGATCGGATTGTGGTGTCCTTCATACACCTCTTTTTTGGCTACAGAGCTGGGTGAAACTAGCTGCCAAGCAATGAACACTGTGCCATGGAAATGGAGCCATGCCTACGAACAACATCGATCAATTATATTTTTTCTTTATTTGTACACCTTCTCACAACTTTGTCTTCGGCCAGATGTGAATATTTGCGCTGATCTGCGAACCATTGAGATGCATTAGCCATGATAGTTTCATTTGTATTTGATGGAATGTTGTAACGAGATAATCTCGAGGCAAGACACATGAATCCTAAGTTGAAACCTTTTTTGTCTGCAGGAACCAGAGTTGAAACCTTCATAGCATCACAGTACAATTTCATCCAAATTATGCGTACATATAAACAAATCCCGAAGGATTGATAGCAATGCCAAAAACAATTCAACTTCGTTTCGCCGACATGTTGGACATCCTTCATCCGCTCCACCGCCATGTAGCAATATTGAGTGCACAACACAACTTCAGGAAAGATTCACCCGGTCGTTGCACCGCAGAGTAATGACTAGTGAGCAACAAATCACAGAGCCCCACCTTCGCCACAAAGAATAAGTTGCTCGGACGAAGCAACCATCATTTCTCTGCTCCTTGAATCGGCCGGTACTCCCATATTCCCACAAGAATAAGTTGCTCGGGCAAATCAACCATCACTATATCCGCCATGTGTGATGACCACAGAGCTATCCATTCAGATTGCATGTTAAAAAATAAAGGTCGATAACTAATGCGCAAACTTAAAAAAAAACTAATCGCGGCACTCGGCCAACGCGCCGATCGCATTTTGCACGAGAAATTACACACCATGTTTCGCTGACATGTGGTCCCGCTCCAACATATCGGTGAGACGATGGCGAGTAGTAGGAGTATTTCCGAACCGACGTAGGGCGGGCGCCTTCGTGAACTGTGGCAACCGGCAACCGCCCATTGACTCTTCGCCTTTCCCTCTCGATTTGAACTCTGTCGCGCGCTTCCTCTCCTCCTTCATTTTCCTTTAGCCCTTCATGCTTTCTTCTGCCATTGTTCGATCGTCTTCTCCATGGAGGGAACAGGACAGAAACGACCCCGTTATTCTTGCCCCGATCTGAAAGATGATGTGGTGGAGGAACTCATTGATCGGTGCGACATCATCACCTCGGCTAGCATGGCAGGTTCGTTCAAGCCCATTCTTGACTCAACTAATAACATCATTACAAGCAACCCAAGAGTCAAGGAATGGTTTGATCTCCCCTATCTTCTTCGCCGTGACCCTGATGACTGACACCATCACGATGGAGGCCTCGCCCTGTGCAAGTTGATACCGCTTGATAATCATACGTATGATGTTAAGATGCCATCGCTTGAGGGCAAGGCTTGGCAGGCACAAATGGAAATTGGGTTGTTTACATTGGGTCCAACTGCGAGCGGGAACTTGTGAATGTGTACACTCGTGACCGGGTTCCACTTCCAAAAATCTCAGCAGACTGCCCAGAGGTTGAGTACATCGGTATTGTACGCACATTCAAATACAATCATGGTGATTGTCTTCTACGAAAGATAGCAATTTCTCAAGTTCCCACCCGCTCTTGGAATTACAACAACTATGAAGTTGTTGCTATCTTCGACAAGCTTGTTGCCGTCGTTGCTGGTTTGACTCGATGGACATTGCTCAAAAATCAGTTTCTTTACACGGATGAGTACTGTGATGCAATTGAATACGAGGGCCTTGTGTTTGCTACCACCACTCGTGGCACTGTTTTTGCATGGAATCGTTATGATTTCGGTACGTTTGTCTTCCACCGTAATTATAATTGTTTCATCCACATACATGCGGGTTAGCAATTTTCCCTTTACTAATTAACCTTCTTCTTGTGTTTCCAAGGTCCTGTGAACATTCCACCACCTATACTTGAAAATTTTTATAACCAAGGGGGACATGACGATGGTGATGATCACGAGCATGAGGATGACCAGCGCCCATATACTCGTTGGCGCTTGGCAACTAATTCCGATGGATCACCTCTTCTCGTGTGTATACATCCCGCTGATGATGTTACTGCTAAGGAAGCAGGTGTAGTCTCCCATGGTCGCACTCTCTGGACATATTCCAACACCCGTTGCATGGTATTCAGGATGGATACTAGTGTGATAGCGCCAACACCTTCTCCCTGGTACAGAATTGATAGTCTTGGAGAAAAATCGCTCTTCCTTGGACAAAACTATCCGACGATGGTGAAAGGCGATCCAACTGCTGTTGACACAACGTTACTAGAACCATTTATGAGAAGCAACTGTGTCTATACCTCGGACATTAGCATGGTTCCCTACCCTGGTACTGATATAGTAGGCCGCTTCAGCCTGGATGATCAGTCATGCGTTGGTCTCGAGATCAACAATAGATGCCCTGTCCCAGAGAATCACCTGTGGTTCAAAGCAAGCGTTTCCAATGCCGAGGAATGGTTGAGTTGAAGTTCATTTCATTGCTTGTTATTTGTTGTGTGGTGAAAACTTTAGTATTTATAATGTATCCTCGTTCTCGATGTGGGTTGATGACCTGTTCTATGTAATAAAATGATATGCCTGTGATAAACTTACTAAATTTATGAATGACTTTCGAGTTGCTTCTGTGAGTGACTAGTGCGACGAGGCAAAAAAATATTTTCCGAATACATAATTGTACGTGCATTGCAAGAGGTTATCAGATGAGGCCAATCAACAATGCTTCACGCGTCGTGCGGGTGTTTTTACTGTAGCCATATTGTACTACGTAACCAGCACCTCGAATCCTCGATACTAGTACTATATAGCAAGTAGTAGGAGTATTAGGGTGGCATGGGCCGTAACAAGCATTCACGCCCGTGAGTACGGCACACGCCACCAAAGACGACTTCCATCGACACCATATTTCTTGGAGTCCGTGCTAGAGCAATCTCTTCAACCTCATCATTTCTCTAACTCAGCCATCACAAGGCGGCGAGGTGGGGTTTGCCGATAGTCGGTTTCTCAATCGCGGTCCCACTTGTAAGGCCAACTCCAACGCTCTATCAATATATGGATGTACTCTTCTTCCCAATACAAAACTTGCATCCATTCTACTCCTCCGCTTCTACTACCTCCGTCCCGGTTTATAGGTCCCCTTTGTAGTTTGTGTCAAATTTTGACTAAAGATTTAACTAACAAAATGTTAATGCATGTCAAGAAAATTATCTCATTGGATTCGTATTTGAACATAGTTTTCAAAAATATAATGTTTGGTGACATGCGTAAACATTTTGTTAGTTCAATCTATGGTCAAAATTTGGCACGAAATATAATGGGGACCAATAAACCCGGACGGAAGTAGTATTTGTCAAAATATATATGTATCTAGACATGTTTTAGTATATAGGCACATCCATTTTTGGACAAATGGAAGTCAAGTATTTTGGAACGGAGGGAGTACACAATAAAATTTTTAAGTTAGCACAACTAGTCTAATCCGAGAGCACAACCGAAAATTTGGTCGGGTTCTTCCTCCTTTTGCCGACACGTGGGACATCCAGCATCCAGGTCGTGTCATGAAAGAAAATAGAGTGGTAGTTGATAAGTTGAAGCCACGAGATGTGCATATTGGGTTAAACTGTAAATAGAATCTTACTACTATTCAGTAACTCCAAAAGTGGCCACCGAAGATCTTTCTTGGATTTGTTTTTCATCACCAGCACGTCGAGGTGAATGATGTGCAGGTTCAGTGGGTTCTCTTGCATTTTCACTGACATGTGGGGCCGCATGTGAGCAAACAGACGATGGGCTCCGTGCATCCGCTGGCTGGCTGAGAAGAGAGATAGAGGAGGGCTGAGCAGGGACTGCAGGAAATTTTTTCTACGTAACCAGCACCTTGATATTCGCGTGTGGTTCTTTCTACAATAAAAAAAGGAGGTACCTCTACTTATGTTACTCCCACTATGCCTAGCCTAAGGTTCGTAGGTGACCTTGCGCTTGGCTCTTCGCCTCTTCCGGAAGTCGATGGTTCTACAGTAGTGCTTCTGGCAATCTGACACCAAATGAACTGTTGCACATCCACCGCTTGTAAGCAAAAGTTTATCCTCGTGATACGAGCCACCGCGCACGCGTTGGCGAGGGAGAAGGCGTAATCAAGCTTCCCGTCGTTCTGCGAGTTGACGGGACACATCAAAGTTATTTACTAGTAGTACGTACTCTCTCCAAAAAAGGGCTGGCCATGTCATTGCTACCATCCCGTGCTCCGTCGTTGAGTACGTGCACTATTCATGTGTCATTCACGTGCCATCGAGGAGAAAAAATATAGCGTAGGTGCCATCGAAGTGCACGACTCACTTACGGAAAAGGGTGCCCCCCCCGCATGACTCACTTACGCACTGCTTATCTGATTATCTCCATTTTCTTGCATGACACATGCACCTTGATGCTAGATGTCTCGCGTGTTGGGAAAAGGATGAACGAAGCTCACGTAAAAGAAAAGAGTTGAAGAGCATAGATTCCCGACGACCGAGGAGGAGCAAGGAACCTCGCGGTGGAGCGTCTGCAAGGAACCTTGCACGTTTTCCCCAGTTTTTTGCCGCCTGCCACCTATAAACAACTAAAAGAACATGAACTTTTCGCTAACCACTAGAAACGGTACATCAGGATGCTAAGTTGAAGATGTTTTATACTCCCTCCGTTCCCAAATATAAGTCTTTTTAGATATTTCAGTAAGGGACTACATACGAAACAAAATGAGTGAATCTACACTCTAAAATATGTACACAAGCCAGCATGCTAACTCCATCGGATCCAACTCATGCACATACGCGCACAGCATGGAGCACACAATGCACATACACAAGACGTGCATGCACACACACTCGGCCGCAGAGTGCACATGAATAACACATGCATGCGCACACACTCGGCTGCATGGAGGCATGCACCATCTGCGGCGACGTCCGGTTCGTCGTGCTACGGCGAAGCTCGCACGCAACTGCGCATACGCATCTCTTGCAGCACCTCTTTCCCGTCGTTGCTCAACTACTAGTCGGAGACGAAGACGACCGCAGCCTCGGCCTTAGAGCTAGCACCGATGGAAAAACATGCACGCTGCACGCACACGAGCACATACGGAGTGCCCACGACGTGGTGGTCGTCGTCGCCCCGATCGCCTCTACTCCTTCTCAAGACGTTGTCTATCAAGGCGGCTGCATGCTAATGATGATGTGGGTGAGATCTTCTAGGACTCAGATGATGACGAGGAAAATTATGAGACACAAGGTGACGTACACCGTCAAGGTCCATGGTCAAGGGGGTGCTAGCAAGTGCTTAGATGTGCTTAGAGCAAGTACAATAGAGCTGAGTCAGCGTGCTATAAGGAATAAACAGTAGTATATTTCTACTTAGTTGGAGGAAAGAGAAGAGGGGAGAGAAGGTAAGCGGGCTCTTCGTGAAGAGCCAACTCTAGCACGTGCTCCTAGGCACTTTGTACATGTTGACTATAAGATGGGCTGTAGGCTTATAGCCAGCAGCTGGCTATACTATTAATGCTCTTTAGATGAGGTGCTAAGTGCATTAAATGGCTTAGAAACTCAAGTGTTCAATGCATAGGTGCTTAGTTTATTGGTGCCACATCATATTTTATGCCTATGTGGCAGGCTTAGCAGCTATACATGGTGGAGCACTGGGAGAGGCCAAGGCTGGTCATAGTGGGGAGTAACTTGTATCAGAACATATTACTATGTTACTCTAAACATATCTATAAACCGGAAAGGAGGGAGTAGTAACATAGACTAGTGTCATATGCGAGTATGGGAGCACATGATATTTCCCTGCTCGACCGATCCCAAGTTGGCTTCTCACCTTCTTGGCCCAACAAAACCCTCCCCCCCTCAAGCCTTCCCGCCTGGCGCCACCGAGCCCGCCGCCCACATTGATGGCAAGTCGGTGACGCGACCTCTCACTGCTTCCGCCGTTGAAGCGGCGCACGATCGAGGGCACCGCCACGACGCCGCCCGACATTTCAGACTACACAGTGGATAGTAACTTTTAGAGCAAGTACTATAATTAGATGACATAAGCAGGCTATAAGGATTTAAATATAGTATTTATGCTTAGTTGAAGGAGAGAGAAGAGGAGAGAGAAGAGAAGCGGATTGTAAACGTGTAGCCGGTTGTACTCCAACATACTCTACTTTGTGAGACAAAAGGTGGGGCCATTATTAATGATATTGTATTTATACTAAAGGGACTAACGGACGCCTTAATTACTCTGTTTTTTAGACAAACCTTGGTCAGACTATTATTGACTTTTTTTGAGCTATTATTGACTTGGACGTGGGGTTTGGGGGCCAAAGGCCTACTATTATTCCCCGACCTGACATGCTCTACCCTAGCCGCCGCTAGATCATATGGTTTCGCACCGTTCCAGATCTTAGCGCCGCTACGCAATTCTTCTCCAGCCCTCCTTCCAGCGTGCACCGCGAGAAGGGACAACAGTCCTCCGAACCCCACCTTTCGTGATCCTGTACAGGAGAGGGGCGATCAGGTTTTTGGGGAGCACACTCGGATGATCTGCCAATGACAACTTCCTCAACGACAACCTTCTTCCCGACCTCGGTAACCTCTTCATCAACGACATGAGTGACAACATCAACCACATCGGTTCGCTGCCCCGCTGTACAAAGATGTGATTCTGTCCTCCTGGTTTAGTCCGCATCATTACTTTGATGTTTGCAATTGTCGTCATGATCTATTTACTGCTGATTCGGATTAAATCTCATACTAAATTGCTCATATATTCAACAATCCAATCCAAAAACCTGATCACAGGCAATTTACTCCGAGTGGTTTTGCTGCGCTTTTGAAGCTGCCTACTTTTAAGGGGGTGCAATATAAAAGGTGGCGCACAATAGCAGTATATTGGTTTCAGATCATGTACTGCTATGACTCCACTAAGGGTAAGCCTGAGGGCGATCTTAATCCTACACAGCAGGAAGCTTTTCAGAACATGGATACCCTCCTCAAAGCCGCCCTGCTGAGTGTTCTTGATGATTCCATTGTGGATTCGTATATGTTGTTTGACAGTGGCAAAGACATGTGGGATGCGCTCGAGGTCACGTTTGGTCCCTCGGGCTGGCAACGAGTTGTACGTCATGGAGCAATTCTGTGACTACAAGATGACTGATGAGTGCTTTGTTGTTCAGCAGACTCATGAGATACAGTCACTCTCTAAGGAACTTGAGTACTTTAAGTGTGTGTTGCCGGACAAATTTGTTGCTGGGACCATCATTGCCAAGCTTCCACCTTCGTGGAACGATTTTGCTACTTCTCTGAAAAACAAGAGACATGAGTTTTTTGTTTTGGATCTCATTAGCACTCTTGATTTTGAGGAGAAGGCGAGAGCAAAAGACACACGTGCTCGGGTCGCCGAGGGAGCTTCTAGTGCCCACATGGTACACGAGAAAAACTTCCAGCCCAACCAGCCCCAAAACAATAAGAACAAATCTCAGGGGAAAGGCAAGTTTGATGCAAATAACAAGCCGTCACATTCTACCAACTTCAAGAAGAATTCTCATAACGGGAAGGGATACAAACCTCAATTTTGGTAGCACCGCACAAAATTTATATGGCTGCATCTACTTGCTGTCAGCTAACCTCATGGTGCTCCAGGTATTCCTACATTTGTAACTAGGTACAATGACCACCGCAAGATGAAATTAGCTTGTTCGTACGTTGACTTGCTGAATGCAGTGCGGAACGATCCAATCATGTGTGGAGGAGCAAACAAGCAGTGCATCCGAAGGTGGAAATCAATGCAGGACTTATGAAATTATATGTAATCTTCCTCAGGCAGGTCAGTATCCCCTTCGTCGAGATGATCGTGTTTTGTCATGCCGAGCTATTGATATGTGCTACTATTTTGCAACACCATTTAAGTATAGGTACTGTTTTCCTACCTTTTCAGATATAGGACATTGAATATGATACCAGGGGAACTGCACAATATGGACCCATGTTGAGTCATCTCTATTGCCTCATGTGTTTGCTGCAAATGTGTCAGCATCAATTGCAAGATGAGGCAGCTAGCTAGCTATGGAGTTGCCAACATGTTCAAAGTGCTCGCAACATTGAGAAGAAACAAGCATGCCCAGGAAATTAATGCGTGCGCAGGGAGGACCTTTTCTTAGAGAAGCATCGACCGATATTCTTTATTTCCACACCTTCTCACAGTTTTGTATATTGGTTATAGTATGGTGAATCATTGAGATGCATAGACATGCTGAACTTTTGTTCTTCTGAATGTTAGTTTAATGTGAGTGTTCGCATCTAGTACCAAGATCCTCTAATTTGGTGGATGCACACAGAGAAAATAAATCTCCTTAATTTACTCCATAACCACCCTATTAAATAGGCCTAGTAACAAACCAGCGCATGAAGTGGCGGCGGGCACATGCATCCTGCATGCATGGCCACCATGCAAAGAACGCAAAAGAAGAGAGCGGTTCTTGGGAAAAAGCGAGTAGTTAGTGCAGGGCCTTATAAACACGAACAACTCGCCTCTCCGCCTGCCTCCCCACCCAACTCCCCCCGCTCCCCAATCTTCCTCACTCGTCCAGAAAACCCCGCTCACCTTCTTCCTCACTCATACAGAAAACGCCCACTCCTCTTCTTCCACTCCAATAGAAATCCCTAGCCCTCCTTCTTCCCCACTCGCACTACCACTAGGCTCGTCTCTGGCTACTCTGTTCAAACCCGTGAGCTCGGCGCGACGCCCACAAGGAAAATGGAGTCGGCTGGCCCCAGGGCCAAGAAGATGAGGCTCCCTCCAGCGGCGACGCCGGTTGTAGATCCCGCACCCGGTAGAGCGGGGAGAAGCGGCGAGCCCCCCCCCCCCCAGCCGGATCTGAGGAACCGGTAGAATCTTCGGTGGACCGCATCAGCGATCTCCCGGACGTCATCCTTTAGGAGATCATCTCGCTTGTCCCCACCAAGGATTGTTGCCGCACACAAGTCCTCTCAACTCGGTGGCGCCCTCCATGGCGCACCGCGCCCCTCAATCTCGACTGTCATTAGATATCTGTCCTTCCTGAATTTGATCTCATCAGAGCCATCATCTCTTCTCACTAGCAGGGCCCTGTTCAATGCCTCTGCATCCCGACAAGCTACCTGATGTCCATACCCGGCAAGGTGGACTCTTGGCTGACATCCCCTGAATTCGGAAAACTCCAGCAGTTTGAGTTCTACCATTACCACGAAAGTTTCATACCACGAACATACCAAGAATTCGTGCCCACACTACCGTTGTCCATCTTGCGGTTTTCCTCCTCTCTCCACACCGCCACCTTCGCCCGGTGCCATATACCAGACGATCTGGTACAAATGCTTCGACTCCCACTGCTAAAAAAACTTTCGCTTGTGGTGGTTTATTTGTCGAAGGCCTCATCAAGACAAGATCATCCACTCCAGCCGCCTGCCTCGAGCGCTTGCTGGTTGTTTTGGGAATAGAAATCGGTATCAGTTTTCTCCAAATAAAGTCACCTCACCTTAAAAGCATTGGAATTTGTTTAGAAGGACAACAACTCATCATCGAAGATGCCCCTTCACTTGAAGGTTGCTCCTTCATAATTGTTATACACCTTCAGAAATAACTGTCGTCTCTGCGCCCAAACTGGAGATCTTGGGTGTAATTCGTGACCCATTTAATAATCACAAGGAGTTGGTGTTTGGCTCCTCACCTTTTCAGGTACCGTATATTATCATCTACACATTTGTAATCATATGCTGCATTTTTCATTTGTGCGCATAAGTTTTATATCATCTTGGAGTACACTTTGGGTACTAATATTATGTTATATGCTCAATGAAGAGTTCGTCCATTAATATTATAGTTTTGATCTGGACATAATTGTTGGCTTGCTGCGATGCTTTCGATCTCTGGAGAATTTATACATAGAGGTGATGATTTCATGCACATTGAAAGCCCGTATATATTGTACTAGAATTAACTGTTCAGCTATCGTTCTTTCGACATACTCTTTTTTCAGACCTTAACTGTTTTCAATCTTCATGTCTACTTAGGCAGAACCACATGGAGAAAAACATATAACCAATCGTTGGTGTAATAAGCACAAGGATTTTCTCAGTTCTCATGACATTTGTTTGAGGATGATATGCATCCAACCAGGCAGACAGAAGCTTTGTCACATTCTTCCTGTTGAATGCGAGGTTACTATTGTCCATGAGGCTTAAAGTTTACAGCAAGAGATTTCTCACGGACGAACATGTTGAACAGCAAAAAAAGAAGTTTCGGGTGGACAAATGGGCTTCTAAACATGCTCGGCTTCTATTTACAACAAGTTGTAGACATCCTAAAATAAATTTTTTTGCACAGGATGTTGATTTTATGGACCAGACCGATCCATTTGTTTGTGACTGCAAAAAAGAGTGGTTGGGTTAGATGTTACTGTCATGTTCAATCTAGGTTTTGTCTAAAAATTTGATGAACATTTAATCCTTGGGCTTTTTGTACTATTTGTATGCTTGACTTGCATGTTGTTGCCTCGATACTCCACTCCACTACACCGCCAAGATCTTCCATGGCTGCTGTTCGTTCCCGTCCGAGGCCTTGCCGTCGTTCTCCACCTTGGTTAGTTCGATGTGCTCGCCGCCGTCTGATGTTGTCAATATGGTCAACAACCAAGAGGAATCAGGAGATGACTGTACGTGGAGAGGCTGACAGTAGGGACCCACCAGGGTCATTGCATTTCGCAAGCAGGTGCCTCGTTATTACAAGCCAAAACAATACTTCCTCCTAATTGTTTGACAACTAGGTTCCACGCCATTGTCAATGTAGTTAATAAACGACAAAATTACACAACAAGCGGATAACACCAGGAACCCAGCAGCTCACCCAGTTGTTTTTCAGTTTCAGAGACGGAGCTCAATTGCGCGCTGTGCGGGGGCTGTGGCCCGTCTAGCCCACGCTTTTTTCTTCCTGAAATTGGCTAGACCAGTTCTTTTTTTTTGGAGAATACCAAAATTGAGGACTACTTGCTTTTCTCAGCCCTGCTAGGCTGCAAATCTTTCAAGACGAGGAGGGATAAGAAATGGGCTTCCCCAGAAAATGGGCTATAAGTTGTAAGAAATGGGCTTTAAATTTTTAAACCAAAGCCAACTGGCAATTGCATTAAAATATCATTTTTTTAGGTTTCTCTACTCTCTACTCTTATAAAAACCAAAGCCAACTAGCAATTACATTAAAATATCATCTTTTCACCCACAAGACAAACTACACATACAAATGCATCTTCAAGTTCCGTGCAACGAACGGGCATCTTGCTAGTTAAGATTCTAAATTTCATTCATTTTTTTGCGGAGAATTGTTTTTTGAATTTTATTTTGATATAATTTTTTGAAAACTATTTTTAACGTGGCTCGAAATTTCATGATTAAAAGAGTTCGGACACCACCGAAATATGCGAAATTTCATTGATTTTTTTCTGTAATGCTAATAAAAAGAATACGGGCTTCAAATATCCTTAAGAATTAGCAAATGGGTTGTAAATTATTGAAATAATGGCTAATGGGTTGTATGCTGTTTTCCACAGATTTGGAGGCTGACTTCTGGGCCTACTAGCTTGACGATGACGCTGTCCTAATTTTTGTTGACACGTACGCAAGGCTTTGTCAACTTAGTCAACACACACCAGTGACTGTTGGATGTCCATCCAACGGCCTCCGTGCTTCTTCAATCTCTGATCTTCCTTCTCCAGCTGCCCAAACCAGCGCCGGTGGGACTGCTTGCTCCCTCCTCCCGTGGCTGGCTGTGCTGCCGCTAAGCCATCCCTCTAACCACCCACACATCCTATTATTTTCCGGCGACGTCAGCCTCACACCGCAGCCGACCAATCAGCGCTTGTTCTCCCCTCAGCGTGGGCATCCGCTACGGTGGCTTCGCCGGCTCCGGGTGGTTCTCTTCCTGGGCCCCGCCCTCATCCACCGCGTTTGTGCTCTCGGCGCGGTGAGGTCAACATGGTCAACAAACAAGAGCCATCGGAAGAGGCTGACAGTAGGGGCCCACACGGGAAAATGCCTCCTTATTACGCGCAAAATAATGATTCCTTCACCTGATAGCTGGGACCCACCGGAAGGGTCTCTGTATTTCGTGAAAAAAACGATCCCCCCGCTGTCACCTCTGACAAATAGGAAATGCCTCTTTATTACGCACAAAAAAAATTAATACTCCCCGTGCTATCTGGGACTCACCTTGGTGGGAGGCTGACTTGTGGGCCTACAAAGTTTACGGGGATGGATGGCTTTGTCAACTCAGTCAATATGAATGACTCTAGCTCCAGTGATCGTATGATGTCCATCCAACGGCCGTAGTGCTTCTTCAACCTCTGGTCTTCGTGCTCCAGCCGCCCAAAGCAGCGTCGGTCGTGCCGCGTGCTCCTGCCTCCCGTGGCCGGCTGTGATGCCGCGGAGGCCTCACCGCACCCTACTACTCCCACCGCTGGCTAGGCCATCCCTCTACTCACCGACACCCCTTGTTATTCTGCGGCGACGGCAGCCTCACCCTCGTACTCCTCTTCACGTGGGCAACCACTGCTGCGTCTTCCCCGGCTCCGCGTCGTCCCCTTCCTAGGCCTCTCCGTCGTCCACCGCTGTGGTGCTCTCGGCGCGGTGTGGTCAATGTGGTCAACGACCGACTTCCATCGGAAGAGTACTGTGCGTGGAGAGGCTGACAACTGGGTCCACGGCGGCCGCAAGGAAGTGCCTCCTTATTACGCGCAAAATAATTATTCCTCCACTTGACAGCGGGGACCCACCAGATGGGCCACCGTATTTTGTGAAAAAAATGTTTCCCCCTGACAGCTGGGACCCACCAGCTACATCTTCGCATGCAAGGAAGTGCGTCTGGGAAAAAACCGTTTCGCCCCCTGACTGCTGGGACCCACCAGCTACATCTTCGCACGCAAGGAAGGCGTCCCGCAAAAAACGACGGTTCCCCGACCGCTGGGACCCACCAGCTACATCTTTGCAGGCAAGGAAGTGCCTGACAGTCGGGACCCACCTGGTCCAAGCGTACGTAGCATTGTCATTCTGGTCGCGAATGTGTACGTACATACTGGTCGATGTAGAGCCGCGCACGTGTCGTAGTAGAGGCGCACACGTGTCGATGTAGAGGCGTGCATGTAGCATGTACACGTACGTACAGCGGCAAGGTGCAAGAAAGAAAATACGGCCACGTACGTACATACGGGTAGGGTCTCCAACGCCTACTCGCGCATACGTACATGGCTGGGTCGGAACGGAGAAACAGCGTCGTCGTCATGTTCATGGGGAGGCAACGGAATGCGTCGTGTTCATGGGGAGGCAACAGAATGCGTCATGTTCACCGGGAGGCAACGGAACGCGTGGGAGCCAACCGGCTGGGTCGGAACAGAATGCGTGGTCGTGTTCATCGGGAGGGCTTGGACGGAACAGACAATGGAAACGAGGCCTGGCATACCACAAAACGGAGGAAACGGACCTCCTACGGTCGAAATGGGGGTCTTGTTGATCGGGAGGGGTGTGGCGTACCGCAAAACGGAGGAAACGGACCTCCTACGGTCGAAACGGGGGTCCTGTTGATCGGGAGGGGTGTGGCGTACCGCAAAACCGATGAAAGGAACTTGTGTTGGAGCGCTACGGTCGAAACGGGGGTCCTGTTCATCAGGAGGGGTGTGGCGTACCGCAAAATAGGACTACACAGGATACTGTTCATCTCCACCGTCGACCTCCTCCAGCCTCCACGGGCTAGCGTCGACCTCATCCAGCCTCCACAGGCTCCTGTTCATCCAGCCTCCACCGCGCTTACTCCACCGCCACTGCTCAACCACCCTCCATCGCTCATCGCTCCTCCAGCCTCCACACCACGGGTCCTGCTCAACCACCCTCCACGGCCACCCTCCACCGCTCATCGCTCATCCAGCCCTCCACACCACGGGTCCTGTTCAACCAGAGGCAACGCCACCGCCACTGCTCATCCACCCCGCAACGCCATCTTTGCTCATCCAATAGATCGGCTTGATTAGCAGCGATGAGCGGCGAATCGCCCATCGAGTTCAGCTTAATAGCCATCGATAGATCGCCGGGTTCGAGAACGCCAGCTCGAGTGCAATCGCCGGGTTCGCGAGACCAACGCCGCGCTCGGGTTCGCGAGCTAATGCTCGCACACACGCAGCGTACGTGTACGAGAGAAACGCGCATCGCTCCGCCCCCGACCTCCCACCGTAACCGGCAACTCCCCGAAATTTTCCTCCCCCTCGCTTCTACCATGGTTTCTTCCGTCATGGACGGCCCAAAGAATGTCATGCAGCTGCGTCTTCGGCCCACCCAGGATGAATAGCCCATTTTCTGTCATGATTTTTTGTCATAGAAGTAGGAGCCCACCACATCTATGATGATACCGGGTTTTGTCACAATTATCATCATAGAAGTGTCATATGTATGACAGAAAAAAAAATTGTTCGGCCCAAAATGTCACGGATGTGTCTTTTTTTGTAGTGGGAAGACGTGGAGAAGACAACCTTCCTGACCCCATGTGGGGTGTACTGCTACACTTCTAGCAGCTGATGCACATCGCCTAGAGCCGACAGCTTGGGAGAACGCCGAGGCCTACATCGACGACACTGTGGTGAAATCTCGGGAGGCAAGGAACTTGATCCAGGATCTGGAGGAGACCTTCACGAGCCTCCGCCAGGTGGACCTGCGACTCAACCCGGAGAGGTGCGTGTTCGACGTCCCTTCAGGCAAGCTACTGGGCTTCCTCGTGTCCCACAAAGGGATCGAGGCCAATCCAGAGAAGGTCAAGGCAATCAAAGACATGAGTCCACCACAAACCTCAGGGAAATGTGTCACATCCCTAGTTCTGGTATGACCTAGACTAGCTAGTCATGTGTGCATCATGTTTAAATTTCAATGAATTTGAAATGGGACATGTGAAAGCCTCAGAAATCATTTCTGGAAAAAGACCAAGATAAAAATTGCTTCAAATAGGTCCAAGAAAATGTTCATGTTACTCTTTGAAAATATTGGGGAAAGCTAAAATTCAAACCAATATTTTAAGGAGCTCATAAATATTTATTTTGGTCATTTGGAATTAATTCAATAATTATTTGCATTGAATTTATATTTGATATATTTCAAATATGAACCAATAATTCTGGAAATTGTTGTGGGGCTTTATATTAATGTCACTAGTCCATACAACAATTTACGTAAGCTCGTAAAATGATTTGGGTTAAAAATCAAATAAAAACAGAGTTAAAAAATAGGAAATGAAATAAAAGAGAGAGAGGGAGTCGCACTGCAGCCCACTTACTGCAGCCCAGCCGCCCATCCGCCATGCCGTCGTCCTCCTCCTTGCGCCCGAAGGAAGAGGCGTGTGGCCACCGCAGCACGCAAGCGCGCGCCACCTCCTCCTGTCTGCTGCCCCTTCTCCCTCTGGACGCCTCGACGCCGACACGCATCTCCCCGCCCCTCTCACTCTCTCGTTCCTTCCTCCTCTCCTCGCTCTCTCTCACCGCTACCGAGCACCGCCATCGCCACCGACGCCGTTTCGCCATGCCACCGCCACCCTCGCCTGCCGATTAGTCCATAAGCTCCGCCACGACGACCTCTTCCTCTTCACTAAGTCACACGGCGCCGAACGGCCAGAACGCCGCCATCGAGCTCATCATCATCCTCTGCCCGACGATCGCCGCCCGTCGATTCGCCGCCCAAGCGCCTCCCGAGCCCACGAGCTGCTCTTCGACCTCCCAAAGGAGCTCCGCCCATTTCCTCTCTCTTCCCGCATCTTTCCGTCCCTTCTAGCCGTCGCGTTCATCGAGACCGAGAACCACCGCCGCCGAGCTTGTCGCCGGCGTAGTTCGCGACCATTTGGTCACTCCAGTGCGCCCAAATGCTTCGCGAAGAACACGTAGAGCCTAGCGGAGCTTCGGTTCGTCTTTTGCACGCCGCGCTTAACCCCGCACTCCACCTCGAAGCCCCCTGCCTTCGCCGCCGTTGCTGATTCCAACCACCTCAAGACCTCCCGCTGCTACTAAACGACGCTACTCACCACGACGCGTTCAGAGACCAACCCGCCTCCTCTCGTCGCCAGAATCGCCGAACGAGAGCCGCCATTGCTCAGGTGTCACCGGCGGTTAGCCGCCGCGTGGCTACTTAATTAGGGCCTAAACACCCCGCTAATCACCCCCTAGAGCCACCGCCATGTGGGCCCCTGAGCTTAGTTAAGTTAGTATAATTTTTCATTAGATTAGTGCTAATGTCGTGGACCCCACGTGTCGCTTTTGACTCGCCCGGTCGGCGTTGACCGTCCCACTGTCATTCACTCAAGCCACCTCGAGTCATCGACTGCTGGACCCCACTGGTCAGTTTGACCCGAGGCAGCCCTGTTGACTCTCCGAGGTCAAGATGACGCCATGTCGACGCAATATTCCTTTTCTCGAATTTATTTTATTTTTAAAATAATCAGAAATTCCGTAAAATGCCCTAAACTTCTAAAAATCATATAAATTCAACCGTAGCTCGAATGAAATAATTTATATATGAAAATGATCAGAAAAATCCAATCTATCCATTTGTACCATTTTCATGCATGTTAGAACAACTTATAGCTGCTGTTTAGCACAAATCAAATAATGGCATATGAACATCTACATATGGAGTTTGAATTTGAACCTAGTGTTCAAACCAACTTCATTTAACATGTTGTTAGCTGCATTAGCTCAATCAACAGCATATTGCCTTGTCACATTCATGCATCATATTGTTGCATTTGCATTGATTGTGTTTCCTCTCTGTTGCCGGTAATTGTCCCCCTTCAGTAGACGTGTTTCGACGATGAGTTCGATGACACCGATGAAGAGCTATGCTATCTTCAGAAGTGCCAGGCAAGCAAAACCCCCTTGTTCATTCCGATACAATCCCACTCTCTCGCTCCTGCTCTCTTTTACTGCATTAGGACAACAACGATTCAACTGTTACATGCTGCGGTAGTTGAACCCTTTATCCTCTCGCATGACCTGTCATTCCACAAGAATAGATGAAACCCACTAGCATGAGTAGGAGTTGTTTGAGCCCTGATGTGCCTACTCATTCATGCTTGTTTGTCATGCCTGCTATTGCTTAGAGTTGTGTCAGTCCGATTCATCGGGAATGAATCGGAGGTGTGTGAACATGTCCCATCGTTGAGAGCTAAATGTGTGAACACGATTTGGTAAAGGTAGCGGTGAGAGGCCATGTAGGAGTACATGGTGGGTTGTCTCATTGCAGCCGCCCTCGTGAACTGGTTCGTGTTTGTGATCCATGAAAAGCTACTACCACTCATTGGGATCCTTAATTGACCCTCTCGGCTTCTTAATCACGCTTGTTCTCTGTCCAGGAGTTGCAACTAGTTTCTGGTGTTTGTAGGTAGTGTTAGTAGTCTACCAAGTGGCACCCGGTACAGGTGGGCTTGGGACAAACTAGGCACAGTGGCACGGTGTACCAAGTGGCACCCGGATGGTGGGCTTGGGAACCCTGCTCACATCGCTTTGGGGCCGTGGCGACACCCGGCCGGATCTCCTTGCGGATGGAACCCTAATAGGCGATAAACCCGGACGAGAGACTTGAGTGTTTAGGTAGGTCGTGGCCGACTCCCTCGCCGCTTCCGCTTGAAGGTTGCCGCGGTACATGACGGTACTGAGGCGATAAGTGGCGAGAGCGTGTGAAGAAGTACACCCTGCAGGTTATCATTATCTATTCAATAGCCGGATTCCTCGGATATGGAAACTTGGACCCCCTGTACAGTTCATAGACAAGTGAAGGTGGATACTCTAAAATATGCAAGATAAGCGTGAGTGCTATGGATGGCATTCTCGTAGGGAGACGGAAGCGGATCCATAGTGATGTATTGATATGGTGAATATGTGGACTCGTGTACGCCACCTCAAAAGAGTTACTTGCAATGTAGTTCAGATAGCCACCGAGTCAAAGCTGGCTTGCTGCAGCTTAAACTCCACCACCCCTTTGTTGATAATGATGCATATGTAGTTAGTTACGATGTAAGTCTTCTTTGGGTACATTTGTACTCACGCTTTGCCTATTTTATGTTTTTGCAGAGAGACTTCAGTCTCACTAGTAGTACCATGTGGACTTCGACGCTTAGCTTGTTACCTCAGCTACGATCTTGTGCCCTCGGCAGATCTCGTAGACAACAAAGCTTCTCGGCCTTTTTCATTTATAGATGTCTCAGTACTCGGACATATTAGCTTCCGCTTGTACCGATTTGTATGTTTCAATGTTGGGTCATGAGACCCATGTTTGTAATACTCGCCCTCGGAGCCTAATGAATAAATACTTGAGTCGAGAGTCATGTTGTGATGCCATGTTGTATTAGCACATATCGGGCATATTGTGTGTATGTTATTGAAATGCTTGGTATGTGTGGGATCTGACTATCTAGTTGTTTATCTTTAGTAGCCTCTCTTATCGGAAATGTCTCCTAGTGTTTCCATCGAGCCATGGTAGCTTGCTACCGCTCCGAACACTTAGGCTGGCCGGCATGTGTCCTTCTTCGCTCTCGTGGTCTGTCCTTCGGGAAATGTCACACGTTGAGTACCGGAGTCCCGTTAGCCCGCTACAGCCCGGTTCACCGAGTCCTGCTAGCCAGTGCTACAGCCCTAACTTACTCGTGATGACCGACACGCTCGATGCTTGGGTCATGGATGCTGTCCTCGTAAGTCTGTGCCACTTTGGGTTTACGACTAGCCATGTCAGCCGGGCTCCTTTTCACATGGATGCTAGCGACACTATCATATACGCAGCCAAAAGGCGCAAACGGTCCCGGCTAAGGTAAGGCGACACCTGGGGATACCGTGCGTGAGGCCGCAAAGTGATATGAGGTGTTACAGTGCTAGATCGATGTGACATTGAGTCGGGTCCCGATAGTTTTGGTATCGAGCTTGATTGCTCAGAGGATTACCAAGCCAAACTGGTCGAAGTTGAGTCTAGAAATGCTTTAGTTATATGTAGGGGAATTGATTGTGGGATGCAACGTAAGGCTCTTTTTACTCCTTATACCTCATGGCCTTCTGATCTGAGTCAACCTCTTCTCTTCTACGGGGATTAAGAACTAGGCCTTCTCATCTATCTATCAGGATGACGTGTTACTAATCCATAGACTTATAGAATTGTTAGTTTCAAACCTCAGTTCAGTTTCTACTATTTTCGTGTGCTCATAGTTGGTCTCGGAACCTTGATATTGTGCTTATGAGTGGCTATGCCACCATTTTTGTAGCATGTCTCCAATCTTTTGAGCATTTACAGCCGTTATGCTGTCCGAGTCATCCCAGGTTTCTAAACAGTCTGATGCGTTTGCAAATCCCTTCCTTCCGTTCCTGATGTCCCTTTTAGGCCAGGTTAATCACACTAATTGCTGAGTTGAGGTACTCTATTGCCTCGACATATATGTTGGAGTTAGAAGACCCTAGGTGTCTCAGAGGATCATCTAGTAACTTAGCCATGCTTTATGTTCCCAGTGTGATGATTCTGGCCATCATTCTCGAAAGCATCCCGTGATGCCATTTAGTTAGTAGGCTTTCTATTCCTGGGTTTTTGAACCCGAGATTCACCCTACTTACCTCATGTTGATAGTGTTGCTAGTTCCTTTAGGATATTAGTAACCTTTGCATTAGTTCTCAAGGTCTGTGGTATTTCCTTCTTCCAAATACTATGAACCACTCATGGCAGAAGTTTGTTGGATCAAAAGATCACAACAAGAGTGCTCTTGAGGAGTTCTCCATTCATAATTGAGAATCTGCCAGTTCTACCCTTTCCGCATGGGTTATCCGGAAGAAATGTTGAGCTTCGCTCGACATACTAGTCCATGCACCCACAACTCAAAAAAAAACATATGTTCCTTTGAGTTGTCCCCCTTTAGCTGTATCCCGACCTTCGTCTATCGATTGATAGTCAGGAGTATGCATGCATTCGTTCATCGATGCCTATTACCCTTGTGGTCCGTCAAGCCATTCTATTCCGGAATGACTAGGAGAAACAAACTCCAGTACCCCATCCTTATCCAGGATTGGGTCAAAGTAGTTGTGTTCCGCAGATCAAATACTAATCCAGTTTTTGTTCTGTTCTACCTTGAAGTGTTACCATCTTCATGTCAAGAATGTCATGGGAATTGCACCTTCTCTTATGAATTCTTGACGTAGTGATACTTCTCGCCATCATTATTCATTCCTCGATTCCGTGTTGTTGTAACCGGAATGCCGACAAGTGAATTGTGATGTGTGAAATCAATACTCCTAGCAACTAGTTGCTTGGTAGTAAATGGACAATATTCTCACTCTTAGCGTGTTGGTTATTGAATCATCATTCTAAGATAGATTGTGCTACCTAGTCCTTATTTCTGGTGCACTCTTCGATCAATGAGTTAGGATTGTGTGAACCCCTCAATCTTTTGATCATATCATCTTGCCCTCAAAAGCAAGATTGTTCTCGAGCTTAGTGACATATCGGTGGTTCGTGATTTTCCGTATATCTTCTCGGAAGTATTACCAGGTTGTCCCCTGACCGCTATGTTGAGCTCGTGATCAAGTTGGTTTCTTGTAAACCACCGCTTTTCTCCAAGAATCCGTGTTGGATACCCCTGAGCTAGTTGGTTAAGCTAAATGACAACTTGGAGAGTTAGAAGATAAAAGCTTACCTAACCTAGTTCATTTCAAAGGGATATCCTGGTGTTGGTGTGTTAGTTGAAGAAAGATGATATCTTCATCGATTGGTCCCTGTGATCAGTTGTTGGACCTATCGTCTTGTCCAAACCTTGATTTGAGTATGGGCCATCGTCAAATCAAGTTAGAACCAATGATGTTCGTAATGTTGTCTTACTTGAGGTTGATCCCTCGGGCATACACCACTACATCCTCTGGTCTGACCAATACTATCACATTGTTCACATAATGGTGGAAATCCAGTGATATGGAAATTCCGATGAGTTGCTGTTGAGCCCATCAGCAGCATTTTGTCTCCCCCATGACTCATGTTGAACATCAACCTAGTGTTGGAAACTTTTATAAGCATTATCTTCATGTCCTGTGCGTGAAGCATATGTTCGGATGAAAGAAGTGACCTCCTCTAATTCATGTGCATTGGGTGTAAGTTGCCGCCATGAATTTGAGAAAGGTTTGTTTTGTTTCCCCTGGAATCATCCCAAATTAGTCACACATGTGCAAGGTATACTATGGTTTGGTAGATTAATTACCTCCACTCCATATGTATTCCGTAACACACCAAGCCACTGACTGATTTGTTCAAGGAGAAGAAGTTTCTTCATAAGAGCTAATCATATGACTTATGTAAGGACTTCGATATCCCCAATGATGGTTCCCAACCCAACTCGTAGTGTTTTGTTGTAAGACTACCATGTGGTCATGTTTGTCTGGGACAACGTGTTCACATGTTTGTAGCAGAACCAGCTCATGTTTTGGAGCTTGCTATCGTAGTTCATTTTCCGAGAATCTTGCAACGTCATCTTGTGGATTTGTGTTGCAAACTTTCATTTTTCTTTCTAGACTCGATGAGTCTGGAATATTCTGACACCAACCAGATCTGAATCTTAGGCAGATATGATGGTTGGAACATTCCCGACATTTGCATTTTGTTCCCAGCTTGCACCGCCTTGTGCCAATCCCCCTTGGACTGCCTTCTCAGCAATTGTTGTTCAGGATCATCTTCAGAAGTGGTCGTTCATGGGTCCCATCCATTTCCGATGATAAGCAAAATCATCCATCGCGTTGTCTTCAACCAGGTAGGCCACATCATCCATTCTAGCCCGAGTATGTCGTTCTCTCCAACTTCGTCAAACGATCGTTTGTGAATTGCCTTAGGCTGGTATAGAGAGTTTCAATGATCTACGTATCAAAAGTAATTCTTTTGCCACTTAAGGGAAATTCTACGAGTCACCTTCCCAAGGTGCCCGTTATGGAATCATGGCAATTTTCCCGGCTACTATGAAACCCCCACAAACTGTCCTTCCGCCTTTCCAAGGTGTGTTTTGCCTCTCGATCAAGAGATGCCCTACGCCTCATTCCGTGAGTTGATCCTGTGATCATTAAGATGATCCATCATTGTAAAGTTGTCTCTGCCCTCATGTTTGATGAAGATCTCGAAAGCGAGTTGTCAAGACCAACATGATGCAAGGAATCAACATTCTTATGACGTGCAATCTGGATCGTGAAGTTTGTGATAGTTTGTGTTCCCCTTCCATCTTACCCTACGCTTGAATCTCGGGACGAGATTCTTGTTTAGTAGGGGTGAGTTGTCACATCCCTAGTTCTGGTATGACCTAGACTAGCTAGTCATGTGTGCATCATGTTTAAATTTCAATGAATTTGAAATGGGGACATGTGAAAGCCTCAGAAATCATTTCTGGAAAAAGACCAAGATAAAAATTGCTTCAAATAGGTCCAAGAAAATGTTCATGTTACTCTTTGAAAATATTGGGGAAAGCTAAAATTCAAACCAATATTTTAAGGAGCTCATAAATATTTATTTTGGTCATTTGGAATTAATTCAATAATTATTTGCATTGAATTTATATTTGATATATTTCAAATATGATCCAATAATTCTGGAAATTGTTGTGGGGCTTTATATTAATGTCACTAGTCCATACAACAATTTACAGAAGCTCAGAAAATGATTTGGGTTAAAAATCAAATAAAAACAGAGTTAAAAAAATAGGAAACAGAAAAAAGAGAGAGAGGAGTCGCACTGCAGCCCACTTACTGCAGCAGCCCAGCCGCCCATCCGCCATGCCGTCCTCCTCCTTGCACTGTAAGGACGAGGGCGTGGCCACCGCTGCCGCGGCACGCGCCCGCCACCTCCTCCCCGTCTGCTGCCCCCCTTCTCCCTCGACGCCTGGACGCCGACACGCACCTCCCCGCCCCTCTCACTCTCTCGCTCCTTCCTCCTCTCCTCGCTCTCTCTCACCGCTACCGAGCACCGCCATCGCCACCGACGCTGTTCGCCCGCGCCACCGCCACCCCGCCGCCGATTAGTCCATAAGCTCCGCCACGACGACCTCTTCCTCTTCACCAAGTCACACGGCGCCGAACGGCCAGAACGCCGCCATCGAGCTCATCATCGCCCTCTGCCCGACGATCGCCGCCCGCCGATTCGCCGCCCAAGCGCCTCGAGCCCACGGAGCTGCTCTTCGACCTCCCAGTGAGCTCCGCCCATTTCCCCTCTCTTCCCCGCATCTTTCCTGCCCTTCTAGCCGTCGCGTTCATCGAGACCGAGAACCACCGCCGCCGAGCTTGTCGCCGGCGAGTTCGCGACCATTTGGTCACTCCATCATACGCCCAAATGCTTCGCGAAGAACACGTAGAGCCTAGCGGAGCTTCGGTTCGTCCTTTTGCACGCCGCAGCTAACCCGCACCCACCCGAGCTCCGGCCGCCGCCGCCGCCGTTGTTCTGATTCCAACCACCTCAGCACCTCCGCTGCTACCAAACGACGCTACCACCACGACGTCCGTTCAGAGACTAACCCGCCTCCTCTCGTCGCCAGAATCGCCGGAACGAGAGCCGCCGCCGCGTCTGTGTGTCACCGGCGGTTAGCCGCCGACGTGGCCACTTAATTAGGGCCTAAACACCCCGCTAATCACCCCCCTAGAGCCACTGCCATGTGGGCCCCTGAGCTTAGTTAAGTTAGTATAATTTTTCTGTTAGATTAGTGCTAATGCCGTGGACCCCACGTGTCAGCTTTGACTCTGGCCCAGTCAGCGTTGACCGGTCCCACCTGTCATTCACTCAAGCCAGCCCTGAGTCACTGACCAGTGGACCCCACTGGTCAGGTTTGACCCGAGGCAGCCCTGTTGACTCTGCTGAGGTCAGCATGACGCCATGCTGACGCAATATTCCTTTTCTGGAATTTATTTTATTTTTTAAAATAATCAGGAAATTCCAGAAAATGCCCTAAACTTCTAAAAATCATATAAATTCAACCGTAGCTCAGAATGAAATAATTTATATATGAAAAATGATCAGAAAAATCCAATCTATCCATTTGTACCATTTTCATGCATGTTAGAACAACTTATAGCTGCTGTTTAGCACAAATCAAATAATGGCATATGAACATCTACATATGGAGTTTGAATTTGAACCTAGTGTTCAAACCAACTTCATTTAACATGTTGTTAGCTGCATTAGCTCAATCAACAGCATATTGCCTTGTCACATTCATGCATCATATTGTTGCATTTGCATTGATTGTGTTTCCTCTCTGTTGCCGGTAATTGTCCCCCTTCAGTAGACGTGTTTCGACGATGAGTTCGATGACACCGATGAAGAGCTATGCTATCTTCAGAAGTGCCAGGCAAGCAAAACCCCCTTGTTCATTCCGATACAATCCCACTCTCTCGCTCCTGCTCTCTTTTACTGCATTAGGACAACAGCGATTCAACTGTTACATGCTGCGGTAGTTGAACCCCTTTATCCTCTGCATGACCTGTCATTCCACAAGAATAGATGAAACCCACTAGCATGAGTAGGAGTTGTTTGAGCCCTGATGTGCCTACTCATTCATGCTTGTTTGTCATGCCTGCTATTGCTTAGAGTTGTGTCAGTCCGATTCATCGGGAATGAATTGGAGGTGTGTGAACCTGTCCCATGTTGAGAGCTAAATGTGTGAACACGATTTGGTAAAGGTAGCGGTGAGAGGCCATGTAGGAGTACATGGTGGGTTGTCTCATTGCAGCCGCCCTCGTGAACTGAGTTCTGTTTTGTGATCCATGAAAAGCTACTACCACTCATTGGGATCCTTAATTGACCCTCTCGGCTTCTTAATCACGCTTGTTCTCTCGTCCGTGAGTTGCAACTAGTTTCTGGTGTTTGTAGGTAGTGTTAGTAGTCTACCAAGTGGCACCCGGTACAGGTGGGCTTGGGACAGACTAGGCACAGTGGCACGGTGTACCAAGTGGCACCCGGATGGTGGGCTTGGGAACCCTGCTCACATCGTTTGGGGCCGTGAGCGACACCCCGGCCGGATCTCCTTGCGGATGGAACCCGAATAGGCGATAAACCTGGACGAGAGACTTGAGTGTTTAGGTAGGCCGTGGCCGACTCCCTCGCCTGGCTTCCGCTTGAAGGTTGCCGCGGTACATGACGTGTACAGTATGCGATAAGTGGCGAGAGCGTGTGAAGAAGTACACCCTGCAGGTTATCATTATCTATTCAATAGCCGGATGCCTCGGATATGGAAACTTGGACCCCTTGTACAGTTCATAGACAAGTGAAAGTGGATACTCTAAAATACGCAAGATAAGCGTGAGTGCTATGGATGGCGTTCTCGTGGGGAGACGGAGCGGATCCATAGTGGTGTATTGATATGGTGAATATGTGGACTCGTGTACGCCACCTCAAAAGAGTTACTTGCAATGTAGTTCAGATAGCCACCGAGTCAAAGCTGGCTTGCTGCAGCTTAAACTCCACCACCCCTTTGTTGATAATGATGCATATGTAGTTAGTTCGATGTAAGTCTTGCTGGGTACATTTGTACTCACGTTTGCCTATTTTATGTTTTTGCAGAGACTTGGCCTCACTAGTAGTACCGTGGACTTGACGCTTAGCTTGTTACCTCAGCTACGATCTTGTGCCCTCGGCAGATCTGGTAGACAACAAAGCTTCTCAGCCTTTTTCATTTATAGATGTCGTACTCGGACATATTAGCTTCCGCTTGTACCGACTTGTATGTTTCAATGTTGGGTCATGAGACCCATGTTTGTAATACCTCGCCCCTCGGGCCTAATGAATAAATACTTGAGTCGAGAGTCATGTTGTGATGCCATGTTGTATTAGCACATATCGGGCATATTGTGTGTATGTTATTGAAATGCTTGGTATGTGTGGATCCGACTATCTAGTTGTTTATCTTTAGTAGCCTCTCTTATCGGAAATGTCTCCTAGTGTTTCCAATCGAGCCATGGTAGCTTGCTACCGCTCCGAACACTTAGGCTGGCCGCATGTGTCCTTCTTCGTTCTCGTGGTCCGTCCCTTCGGGAAATGTCACGCGCTGAGTACCGAGTCCTGTTAGCCTGCCATGCCCGGTTCACCGGAGTCCTGCTAGCCAGTGCTACAGCCCAAACTTACTCACTGATGACCGACACGTTCGATGCTGGGTCATGGATGCCTGTCCCTGTAAGTCTGTGCCACTTTGGGTTTACGACTAGCCATGTCAGCCCGGGCTCCTTTTCATATGGATGCTAGCGACACTATCATATACGTGTGCCAAAAGGCGCAAACGGTCCCGGGCTAAGGTAAGGCGACACCCGTGGGGATACCGTGCGTGAGGCCGCAAAGTGATATGAGGTGTTACAGGCTAGATCGATGTGACATTGAGTCGGGGTCCTGACAAAATGCAGAAGCTTGCCGGTCGCGTGACTGCATTAGGATGCTTCATCTCCAAGTTGGGGGAGCGCGCCCTGCCATTCTTCAAGTTGATGACGAAGAAGGGCCCATTTTAGTGGACACAGGAGGCCAAACAAGTGTTTCGAGACCTCAAGAAATATCTGACCAGCCCTCCGGTGATGGTGGCACCGCACCCTCTCGAGTCCTTGGTACTCTACCTCGCCGCCACTCCCTACTCCGCCAGCGCAGCCCTAGTGGCGGTTCGGGAGGAACGCCTGGCCAAGGACGCATCAAACCCATCCACGACTTTAGCTGTAGCGGCACAAGACCAAGAAGGCCTCGCAAGGACGACGACCTCGGCAGCCGGAGACCAGCCTCAGCAGGAAGACGCCCCCAGGGCTGAAGAGGCTGCACAAGGCAACCAGGCGCTGGGGGCTCCATCGCCTCAGGAAGCGTCTCAACCTCCGGAGGACACCAGCCTCGTCAGCACACCCATCCTTGTCAAGCATCCGGTATACTTCGTCAGCACGGTGTTGCGGGACGCAAGGGCACGATACACCATGCCTTAGAAGCTCTTACTCGCGCTCTTGGTGGCCTCGCGTACGCTACGATACTACTTTCAAGGTCACCCCATTAAGGTCGTCTTGGCCTACCCACTGGAAAGGGTACTCGGGAGCCCCAACTCCGCTGGAAGGTTCGCTAAATGGATCATCGAGTTGCAAGCATTTCAGTTGGAGTTCAGCACAACCAGGGTCGTCAAGGGAGCCGCACTTGCAGATTTTGTGGCAGGATGGACAGAGGCGCCAGGGCTCAAGATGGGCGAAGATCGGTCTCTCTCCCCAGGAAGTGAAGCATCTGATGGCTGGGTCATGTACTTTGATGGAGCATTCTCGCGGCACGGCATGGGGGCTGGTGCAGTGCTTATATCCCCCACTCATTACAAGCTCTATTACGCCGTACAAATTTGTTTCCAGCAGGGCGAGAAGGTCTCCAACAACATAGCTGAATATGAGGGACTCATAGCAGGCCTGAAAGCTGCAGCAGCACTGGGAGTGAAGCGCCTCGTCATCAAGGGCGGTTCACAACTCCTCGTCAACTTCTCCAACAAGGTGTACGAGCCAAGGGACGAGCACATGGAGGCATATCTTGCGGAAGTACGCAAGATGGAGAAACAGTTTTGGGGATTGGAGTTGCAGCATGTGCCCCGCGGCACCAACCAAGGGGCTGATGATATCACCAAAAGGGCGTCCAGGCGGCTGCCTCAGGAGCCTGGCGTTTTCGAGGAGCGGCTCTTCAAGCCATCGGTGGCACCGTCACTTTTGAGCACATCACAGGCTCGGGAAGAACTCCCTCAGCCACCTGCCACAGGAGCCCCAGCTTGTGGCCCGACCTCAAGAGCGTGCTTACTCTTGGCGTTGGAGCCTCAGGAGGGATGCTGGACCACGGAATTCAAGCACTACCTGATGCAAGGGATGCTGCCAGAGAAAGAGGAGGACGCGGAACGCGTGGCCCGGCAGTCCACGGCCTACTGCATCCAAGACGGTGAGCTATACCGGAAGTGGCCAAATGACGTTTCCTTGCGTTGCATCTCTAGGGAACAGGGGAAGGAATTGCTGGCTGACATACACGGCGGAGATTGCAGACACCACTCATCATCATGGACCCTCGTCGGCAAGGCGTTTTGTAGCGGGTTCTACTGGCCTACGACACTCAATGACGCGATTGAGCTGGTGAACTCCTGTGAAGCCTGCCAATTCCATGCCAAGTAGATTGATCAGCCAGCTTAGGGCCTGCTGGCCATCCCGCTCTCATGGACGTTCGCTGTCTGGGGGCTAGATATCTTTGGGCATGTTTCCTCGAGCGCCTGGGGGCTACCGCTACCTCTACGTCGCCATCAACAAGTTCACCAAGTGGGCAGAGGTGGAAGCCGTCCGCACCATCCCAGCCGGTTCCGCAGTCAAGTTCATCAAGGGCCTCGTGAGCCGGTTTGGGGTCCCTAATCGCATCATCATCGACAACGGTTCGCAGTTCACTAACAATCTCTTCAAAATGTACTGTGCTAACCTTGGAACACAGATATGCTATGCTTTGGTGGCGCACCCTCAGAGTAATGGCCAGGTCAAACGCGCCAATGAAGAGGTCATGAGGGGCCTCAAGACCAGGACCTTCAAGAAAAAGCTGGAGGCCTGTGGCAGGTGCTGGTACGACGAGCTCCAGTCTGTGCTATGGTCAATCTGCACTACCGCCACCAATCTGATTGGCGAGACCCTGTTCTTCCTCGTCTACGGAGTAGAGGCAGTCCTCCCTCATGAGGTCAGGCGTCGCTCCGCGCGGGTCCTAGTGTTCGATGAGGCGCAACAGGACGCCATGCGGGGGATGGACCTCGTGCTGGGGGAGGAGCACCATCGTGAAGCCACACAACGAGCGGCAAGATACCAGCAGACGCTATGGCGGTATCACTGCCACAACTTCCGCCCCAGGACTCTCAAGGTAGGTGATCTCATACTCAAGCGGGTGCTCTCCAGGGAAGGGCTTCATAAGCTCTCGCCGATGTGGGAGGGCCCATTCAAGGTTGTTCATGTTTCCAGGACTGGCGCCACGCGCCTGGAGACTCAGGAGGGACTACCCATCCCAAATGCCTGGAACATCTAGCATCTCCGGAAGTTTTACCCCTGAAGAAAGGCCCAGTGCCTATGAAGAAGGCTCGGTGCCTGTGAAGCTCACCGCCCGAAGAAAAGCCTGGTGCCTGTGAAGAAGGCCCAGTGCCCGTGAAGCTCACCGTCCGTGACACTCTCACGTAATAACGAGTTGGGGCTGTACACGCCCCGGAGTCTCCGGAGAGCCGCCCTCGGGCCTCGGGGGCTCCCGCCCACGCCTAGTGGAAACACTTAGCTCCACGCTGGTGAGAAGACGTCAAAGAATAGACTAGGTGCCGGATGCGGCTTTTCATGTGCTTTCTGCAGTTGGTTTGTTCTCCCTTTTTTGAACCTTTATGGAAGTTGCTTCTAGTGTTATTTGCCGTCTTCTGCCCCTGTTCTCTATTTTCAGCTTTTGTCTAACTCGTTCTCTCTCTCGCAAACCTCGCGAGCGGGCTGCGTGGGTGCCCTCGTGAGCCCTTCCTCTCTTAATTTTCGCGAGGCTCTCTCGTTCGAGTTAGCAGCGGGAGCCCCCCTCCCAGTCCATGCCCCTCGGGCATCGCGACACAAAGCACCGGGCCATGGCTGGCAATCCTCGCGACCAAGGTTCAGAAATGATTCCCCCAACTGCTTTTTTGTAGCTCTTAAGGCGCCCGGCGAGGCCTTATGCAGGCACCTTGCAAGGTGGAAACTACTGCAAACGTCCCGAGCTATGTTGTTCCTACGCGCAGACACATAACAACGACACCATAGCACAACACAAGAGCAATAAATGTTGTACGATAATTAGGGGATCATAGTCTGTTGCACGCCCCACGGGGCCCCATACCTCTCTCTCTCTCGATGCAGGAAAAGGAGAAAAACAAAATAAAAGTGGCGCGTGCCTTGCAACGGCTCGCGAGGAGGGATCTTCGTCGTCTTCCCAAGCTCAATCAGACTCCGCCTCACGCTTCACGGGAGCGTGACAACGAGATGACCCGCTACCGCCCTCGAAGCGGGCACGGGGGCGTGGTGGCTGATCGTGGCCACCGCCGGAGGAGCTGTCTCCGGAGGAGGAGCCGTTGAAGCTCGACGAGCTACGCTCACCGCCGGGAGCGGGTTCGCCTTCGCCCTCATCACGGCCGTCGCCAAGGCCGAGCACGTCGTCGCCATCATCATCTTCAGGGAAGCACCCAACACGGTTGCCATCTTCTCCGAACACCCTCATGTAGAGGGTCGCATGGCCATCGTGCTTGAAGTGGAGAGTGCACCGCCTGCCCAGGCCACGCGCGCGGGCAAACGTCTTCCAGCCCCGGGTTAGGGCTACATTGCCGGCGACGGAGATGTCCACCATGACCTAGGAGGCCTTGCTACAGCAGCCGTCCGCCTGCAACCAGAGCCCGCCGGGTCCAGCAGCCGGCAGTTCACCAGTGAAGAAGCGAGGGAGCTGGAGCCAGTTGCCGTCCGGGTTGTCCGACCACACAACGAACTCCGGCAGCACCTCCGCCGAATGGAAGTGCGGCCAGGGAGGCCGCGTAGCCATGACACGCCTTCCTTCTCCAATAGGGCTGCCTGGACATGGGCGGCCACCACCGCGTGAAGGACCACCCCCGCGGCCACGGGAGGCCATGGCAGGGGTCGCGGGATGCTTACGAGGACGACCGCGGCCACGCTTGGGCGGAGGAGAGCCCGGCCCTTCCCGGCGAACCTTCCCCTTCTCCGCGGCCGAGAACCTCTTCACGGGCGCCATGAGGGATGCAGCAAGCAGTAGGAGCGAGGAAGAAGAAGCGAGTAGGCGGAGCAAGAAGAGATGGACAAATGGGGGCTCTTTCCCTTCTGTATTTATAGTCCCGGGGAGGCCAACCATCTACCTCCATGATCACAGGTAATGATGACTGTCGGTGTCAAAATCGGCGGATCTCGGGTAGGGGGTCCCGAACTGTGCGTCTAGGCGGATGGTAACAAGAGACGAGGGACGCAATGTTTTTACCCAGGTTCGGGCCCTCTCGATGGAGGTAAAACCCACGCCCCGCTTGATTAATATTGATGATATGGGTAGTACAAGAGTAGATCTACCACGAGATCAAGGAGGCTAAACCCTAGAAGCTAGCCTATGGTATGATTGTTGAGATGTAATGTTTGTCCTACGGACTAAGGCCCTCCGGTTTATATAGACACCGGAGAGGCTAGGGTTACACAGTAGTCGGTTACAATGGTAGGAGATCTACATATCCGTATTGCCAAGCTTGCCTTCCATGCCAAGAAAAGTACCTTCCTGGACACGAGCCGAGTCTTCAATCTTCTATCTTCGTAGTATGGGAGTCCGCGGATATTGATAGTCCGGCTGTCCGGATACCCCTAGTCCAGACTCCTCAAGAGCCCCTCAACCAGTCTTCAATGACGATAAGTCCGCATGCATAATGTTCGCATTGCAAGGCGGGTTCCCTCCTTGAATAATTCGGAGAAGATAATGAACACCGTGATAGTGTCCGCTCGCAAAATAAATTCCACATTCCAACGTAGAGAGAATAAAATACACTTAGCTCAATCTGCCGACGATTATGCAGCGTGACATCACACCGCAGCCAAGCCCTCGCTTGAGTCGCTTTTATTATTCCGCCAAAGACGCTTAGCGGTTGTTGTTTCTTTGGCACGCCCCGTCAAGCAGAGATCGTGTTCCCTTTATTTCGGGATCCTCATCAATACGCAGGTGGGTAACCCAACCGTGCCATTGATGATGGCGCTTTGGGAGATAAGTGAGTTTTACCAGCCGGTGAGGGACGATAGTTTTGTCTCGCCTATATATAAGGTATAAGGATTTACCTTCTCACCCACGCCTTCTTCCTCCTTTGCTCATCCATCCTCGCGAACTCAAGCTCCAACGCCTAAGCTCACAATCTCCCCTCGACCCTTCTCCAAATATGTCCGGAGGGGGAGGCAATGGTTGGCCTCCACCGCCAAGGAGGAGGACATCACCAAGCTGCGCGACGCCGATACCTCTCCAAATGACATCGCAAGATCGGGTCGCCTGCGACGCGGGCAGCTCATCCCTACCCCAGGCCCCATGAGAGGGTCGCTTTCCTTCCCCACTTCCTCCACGGACTGGGCTTTCCGCCCATCCATTTGTCCGGGATCATGTTTTATTACGGCCTAGATTTCCACGATCCGGCGCCAACTTCGCCCTCAACATCTCGGCGTTCATCGCCGGTGCGCAGGCTTTTCTCGATCCGCCCCACTTCGCTTGTGGCTCAAGACTTTCAACGCCAAGCAAGGTTGTGAAGGGGACGCCAGCGAATGCGGAGGCGCCATGTTGGGCAGCTACCCAACGCCCCTTGGCTAGAAGGGACCTTCGTGGACTCCGCCAAGGGGTGGCAATAGGGTGGTTCTACATCACCGAGCCGCCAAGAAGCCCACATGGGCGGCGGCCCCGAATTTAGATCTGAATCCTCACGCAGCTCACTTCCCGGAAAGAGAAGGGCCTGCAGTGGGTGATCCGTGGAGGTGACGGGACTTCGAGCCTGCATCAAGAAGCTGGTGAGCAATAGGCTCCGGCTCGTCGACGTGGTCCAGGTCATGCTCCTCCGGCGGATTCTCCCATGCCAAGAACGGGCATTTAATCTGTGGGAGTTTAATCCGGAATAGCACCAGACGTTAAGCGCGCTCTTCGAGACAACGTACGAAGGCGCCTGGAGGTTGCTGTTCAAGGGCGCCGAAGCCCCCGCATCCGCGACCGAAGACCGCGGATTCAGCTCGCCGTCTCCGACTGACGAGGTAAGTGATTCGACCCCATTACGGGACACTTGAAGTAATTAGATTGACTCTAGTGGTTTTTAATCTACCTCTTCCTTTGACAGGACTGGATGGAGAAGGCCCAGCTGCTCATCAGCCCGGCTCCCATGCTAGAAGAACCAGTGAATGCCCGCTTAGCGAGGCTGCTGTTCCGCACCGCATATGGTGCCGAGAAGAAGGCCAAGAAGGTGGCCGGGGACTCAAAGAGTTCCCAGAATCAAAGGCCCGACGACGACGAGGAGGACTCCTCCCAAGACGAGGAGGAGGAGGAGTACTCTCCCGGAGGAGGAGAGAGGAAGAGGAAGGCCTCCCAACCGGGCGGCCAAGGGTCCAAGAGGGGAGAACTATCCCCGACAGTTTTGCCAACATCGACGCATGAGATGAGTGGCTCCAAGGGCCCGGCGTCCGGCAGGATCGTAAGTATCCGGATCATTCATATGCAATATATTGTATGTCATGTAGCGCCCTTCTAATGCCGTGATTGTTCCTTTTGTCCGCCACGACGATTTTTCCCGACTCGATGAGTGGGTCGCTGGCGCCGCCGGATGCAAATTCCATCCCGACCGCTTCTACCCCACACACCGAGGACGACGAGGCGGAATCCTGAGGGGTCACGCCAGAGGAGGCTCCGAGGCGCCGTCGAGCAGCCTCGACTTTGTGCCGGACTCTACTCCGAACCCGTGAAGCGGTTCCAGAGTCCGCAAGCAGCCCTCGAAAGAAGGGCAGGACCGTGGCGCCGGGCGGCCTCGGCCCAACCGGAGGCACCGGATAACCTCTTTGGAGGCGCCAAAGGCGCCCATCGAGGAGAACACCGCACTCTTATGAGTGCGGTGATTCAAGGTCCAGCTCGCCAAGGGCGGGCTGACCGAAGCTTCGCAACAGCCTTCTAACAAAGCTTTGAGGTAAGAAGGTTAAAATTAAGTAATATAATACCGCAGATAGACAAGAGTTCTCGATGCTTAGTCCGGTGTTCAGAAAGAAAAGCCGGACTAAGGATCTTTAACAAGATATACGCAGGGTTTCTAAAATATGTCAGTATGGGCTTGCAGGCTGCGCTATTTACCTCTATCGCATTAACAGCGGAGGTCGAGGCGCTGAAAAAAGATCTTGAGCGGTCGGCGCAAGATCTCGGCCATGCCAAAAGGCAGCTCAAGGAGAAAGAAGGTGAATAACACCACTGAACATAAGTACCTTACAGAAGAGGGTTTTGGTTGCAAACAAAATTAATAAGGATAATACATGTATTGCAGGGGCCACTAAGGAGGTGGCAGCCTGGTGATGCCGTGTCCGCGGGTCGAACGCATGCGCCACAGAACGGGCTGAGCGAGAAAAGCAAGTGGCGCTGGTGGCGGAAGTGCGGCAAGAGCTCCGTGCTCTCATGGGAAAACATGAGAGTTTGGAGCGTGACTCCAAGACTCGAGAGTCCGAGCTTGCCTCGCTCTCGAAAGTGCCCATCCGCCAAGGCCGAGGCCCGTAAGTCCCTTCAGAGGTAGAGGACATAAAGAAGATAGCGGCGGTAAGGCCTTTTTCATGCAGAGCAGCACGTTAATGTAAATTACCGGATACTTACCCAATTCGAGCTCTCGTATGCTTGCAGATCTGCCGCCAGAGTGCGCCCGATGCCGCCGCTTATCGTGGCGAGGAGGGAGCTCGACGGAGAAGGTCTTCGTCTCAAGATATCGAGGCCGCCATACGGTGTTTCAAGCGACCACCAAAAGCAGCTGGTCGAACTCCACAAGGTAGCCGAGGAGGCCATGAAGGGCCTCATAGTCCGGCTATGGCTCGACAGGCCATGCCCGGCAACTAGTTTGGCCTAGTACGGCGGCTGGTGGATGCGTGCCCCAGGCTGGATGTGATCAAGCACTCCACCTGTATTGAAGGTGCTTGTCGGGCCCTTGCCCGCATAAAGGTGCAATGGGGCAACCGATGCGGGAAGCTCACGGATCCGCCGCAAGCAAGGAGCATCGCACGCCGGAGCGATATTATAAAGTTGTCCCGGCGGGGCCTCGCGATATTGCGTATGACTGCCCCGAGATGTAATTTTGAGTGAACTCACCAGATATTTATCCTGCGGCGCTGAAAAACTTTGTTTATATGCGCCATGAGCAACGCTTGTTGAATTTAAAATATTACCTTCTGTGCGGCCGTTTGTAAAATCTGAGAGATGGCAAGTCATTGGCTTCAGCCCCCGGGCTACAAAGGCTGGCGTGTTCGGTGATAAACTTGAGCACTCTTGTTCCCATTATTGGGTCCATCTAGGGAGGCGCTCAACACGACGAACAAGGCGACCGGACTTATAATGCTTGAACACTCTCACTTAGCCATAGAATTCTATAATTTTAAATTTAGTGAAGCCCTCGGTATTCGAAGACCGAATCCGGGCGCTTATCCACGCCTTCGCCGGACATCATCCGAATCTCGCTCAAGCGGCATGAGCCTTTAGGGGCCCGGAAGAACCTCTCGAACAGCGACCAGTCTCGCCTTATCATGCCGGTCAGTTTAGCTTTCCATCGAGGCGTTAACCTGCTCAACCGGGCGCATCGCAGTGGTTCTCCCAAAGCTACCTTAGCCGACGGAACGGAACCCAAGGTACCAAAACATGGGAGCCGGCAAACCCAACTATTGACCCAAGACATGATTCGAGCTGATTCATATAATGCTATAAGTTCGGGTGCCGCACTTGTGAAAGTGTTCGGACTTAATCACACCATAATATGGGGAAATGAAGCCCTCGGTGTATTCGGCCGCACTAAAGTATACGGGTGCAAGATGTCATATAATGAACATATGTAAAAGATAACGAATTGCAATGAAAAGGTAATGTACTTGCAAGAAGGAAGTGTTATGTTATTTATGAAAGAAGGTCCGCTAATAAAGCGGACTGATACAAATAGTGCGGTAAGCAAGGGATTCGGACTAAATTAACATGTCCCCTCCGTGATAAGCTGCAGACTTGGTGTATGTAATCGAATTTAATGCTCGTAATGGAGACCACCCGAGTGTTCGCCGCAGCCTTGTTTAATCCTCGATCGTTGCATCTTGAGTTCGCAAGTTCGCCGCCGGACAGGCTTCGTTAATGGAGTCCTGTGTATGCAAAAGAAGAAAAGATAAAAACAAAGCCAAGGGGCGCGCGATGAGCCCTTGTGTGGTCGAGCCGCACTTTTGGTCCTTGTGGTTAAGCCCTCCCCGCACCCATGGTATCTCCAAAGCGTAATGATGTACGCGAGTGTTATTCTAGTGATCATGTGTGGGCGGGGTTAGCCGATTGCTACGCTGCGTTCGATCGCGCCAGTGGTCTTGGTTGGTGTTGCTCCGGCGCGCTTTTAATATATCCGCTTTTTAATTGCCGGACTAGAGAATTGCCGTGAGAAGGCTGCTCAGATTTCGCCGCGAGAGCCGCCAGATGTTCCTCCGCTCGAGGGAGCGCCCGTATTCCCATTGACCGTAATGACTCCACGAGGGCCTCGCATCTTGAGTTTTAGGTATGCATAATGCGGCACCGTGTTGGATTTGGCAACGCGTTCGCCGAAAGCAGGCATGATAGCCGCCACGAACGGGACTATATCAAGATTAACTCTTCGCTTCGAAATTATCCGGGATCCAAGACCACTTCCAGCAGACCGAGCCTGCATAGCTTGGCTTCCACTCGGATAACACCTTTAAAGGTTGTTTTGTAGGTTTAATCCTAGATGGGTCTATGCCCATTTTGGCGACCGTGTCCCGGTAAAGCAGGTTCAGTTGCCGCCGCCATTCATCGTGACTCTTGTGAGGTGAAATCCATCGACGATTGGGTCTAAGACCACGCGCGAATCCGCCATGGCGATGCTGGACGGATGGTCTCGCCGATCGAAAGTGATCGGACAGAGGACCATGGATTGAACTTGGGCGACCGCTCCATTGCATAGACGCCCCGTAGTCGCGCTTCCTCTCCCTCTTGGGTATATGGGTTATGAATCATATTCAGCGTCCGCACTTGTGGGGAAACCCTTCGTCCTCTCATCGTCGGCGGCCGGTCTCTTCCTCGCCGCCGCTTATTTAGCCCCTTGTCATTGTGTTCGCAATTATCTTGCCGCCTGCTTGAACATGCAACAATCTCTGTTGGTGTGATTAGCTGGCTTTTCGGGTGCCATGTATCCGCATGAGCGGTCGAGTATTCGGTCCGATTGGACGGACCCGGAGTTGTTCTTTTGAATGGCTTCTTCCGCTGACCGGTTTTGAGCTCGAATCCGCATTGACCGCCAGATCCTCTTTGTCGCCACCGCACGCGGCGCTTTGTTTTGATTCGACGTGACTGCCGTGGTTGTCCTTAGTGTCCGGACCGCCAGAATTTTTATGGAGATTGTTGCTGCGGGCTAGCCAGTTGTCCTCTCCCGCACAAAAGCGGGTCATTAGCGATGTGAGGGCAGCCATGGATTTCGCTTCTCCCGACCCAGTGCCGGGCTAGCCATTCGTCCCGGATATTATGTTTGAAGGCTGCAAGGGCCTCCGTGATCCGGACAATGACGATTTGATTTTTCTTCGCCAAGAACCGTGTCCGTAATTGTCCGCCGATTCGTCTGGCTGCTGAATAATGTGGCTTAGGTCATCGGGCGCCTGGTGGTCGCATATATGTACCTTGAAGTTATCAAGGAATGCGCCTCCGTGTCTTCCTAACACCCACTGACTCTGTTGGCAGGCTGTTGAGCCAATGCCGAGCTGGTCCTTTAAGCTTGAGGGAGATATTTGATGGCGTGGAGATTGCCGCCGGGCCATATGGATGTGGAGAAGATAATCTTCGATCCACACCACGGGGTCTGTTGTACCATCGTAAGATTCGATATTTATGGGTTTGAACCCTTTGGGGATCTGATGATCCATTACTTCGTCAGTGAAGCATAACGGGTGTGCGGCGCCCCTATATTGAGCAATATCGCGACGCAGCTCAAGGGAGCGCCGTCCGCAGGTTCGCCCGCCGGATTTATGTCCGCGCGACGGTATTCGCTGGGTCGGGCGCCCACGTGATCCATAGATGGATCTGGATTGTCTTGCTTTGTCCTCCAATATGTCTCGCAAGTCCGCGCGCTCCTTTTGGCTTCACTCTTGGATCGATGTCGGGTGCGGGTTTGGTCGGGGCCTCAATGCCTCTTCTGTCGCAACCACGGGTGGTTGGTCAGCCATGTCGCGGCGCCGTGATGAAGGCATGTATGCTTCCTCCTCTAATCGGGGAGCAGCTTATGCCTTGGGTAGCTTTTGGAGGAGCTCGAGTTTATACTCTTCGTCATGAGGACCTTAGTCCATCGATCGGCTAGCAGATCTTGATCAGCTTGAGCTGTCGCTGCTTTTTCTTTAGGCTATTTGCAGAAGTTATGAGCCTGCGCTGAAGCGCCTTGTTCGACGGGATCTCGGTATGACGAATTCATCATCGCTGAGGCTTACTTGCCTTCAAGGGAGGCATATAGTTATCATCCTCAACCCTTCGCCGCCGCCTCGCCGTGAGGGCTTGCTGCGTCCCCTCCCCGCACCGAGTCTTGCAGAGGGGATCGCCTTCGCACTCTCCGAGTGTTATTGTCTCCGTGCCGGAATCTCCATTCTTGTTGTGGCGGATTTAGAGCGGCGCCACGACGCCGGGCGTTTGGGTTGCTTCTATAGAGAATCTTCCTCCGCTGCTTTTTCGCCATCCCCTTCTTTTGGGGTATCCACTATGTAGACGCTGCATTTACGACGAGGTGGCCTTCCAAAGGCCCTATGGGGCTGGGTCCTGTTCGCCTCCGCATCGCCGCCCATAGCGTTGATGTCATCGAGTCGAGTTCAGCATGTCGGTTAAATCCTCGATGCTGGCTATAAAGTGGGTGGTGGGTGGGCTCAATTTCTTCGTCGTCCGGTCTCCAACCGCCTCGCCATAGTCCGCCAGGTTCTCCGATAGCGAGAGATGCTTCAGAGAATTCAGGATATTGCCAAAAGGCGAGTCTTGAAGATGTCCGCGCGGGAATTCCATAACCGCGCCTAATCCGGTTTAATTGGCAGGGCGCGGAGGCTCGGAGTCCGCAAGGAGTCCGCGCCGATCACGAAGTTTCGCAGGGACAAGATTGGTATTCGCCCATCGCTGCGGATGTTGAAGCCCCGGCGGCGCTCGCCCACCGACCGACATGGGCAATCGGCCCGGGCTAGTGGCCGGAGCGGATCCGAAAAGGGCCTCCAAAGCACCGTCCGTCGGCAGAGCTAGATCATGCCCATCGCCACAGGCGGCGCGCTGGTCGCGGGCTCGAGTCCGTCAAGATCAAGTCTCCGCGTCATCGGCCGTGAAGTTCGAAGCCTCGACCGACTCGACGGCCAGGGGCGTAGCTTTCGATCTGCTCCAGATGGCCAAGAGAATTGGCCCACAATGCAAAGCCGCCGAATACAAAGATCTGTCCGGGGAGAAAAGTCTCACCCTGGACAGCGTTGATGGTTGAAGATGCCATCGAGCCTATCGGTGACGACATAGAGGAACTCTCAATGAAAGCACCAATGTCGGTGTCAAAACCGGCGGATCTCGGGTAGGGGGTCCCGAACTGTGCGTCTAGGCAGAGGGTAACAAGAGACGAGGGACGCAATGTTTTTACCCAGGTTTGGGCCCTCTCGATGGAGGTAAAACCCTACGTCCTTCTTGATTAATATTGATGATATGGGTAGTACAAGAGTAGATCTACCACGAGATCAAGGAGGCTAAACCCTAGAAGCTAGCCTATGGTATGATTGTTGAGATATAATGTTTGTCCTACGGACTAAGGTCCTCTGGTTTATATAGACACCGGAGAGGCTAGGGTTACACAGAGTCGGTTACAATGGTAGGAGATCTACATATCCGTATTGCCAAGCTTGCCTTCCACGCCAAGGAAAGTACCTTCCGGACACGAGCCGGAGTCTTCAATCTTCTATCTTCGTAGTATGGGAGTCCGGCGGATATTGATAGTCCGGCTGTCCGGATACCCCCTAGTCCAGGACTACCTCAATGACACTTTTTTGCAAGCGGCAGGGACTCGTCAAATCGGGCAGTTGCTGAGGCAGCGTGGAGAAGAGGAGATGCCCACGTCCAATCAGTCTCCATGCGGCGACCATGGCTGCAAGCTGTTGGGGCCCGCAGCGCTCCGCACTTGCCCTTTGGCTTTGCTGCTAAGCCAAGTCCGAGCATGCCTTGGGCTCGGGGGCTACTGTCGGCGTTCTCGGAACGGGGGTCCCCAGACTTGCCTACCTGCGTCCGGCTGCGTGGCTCAACCAGTGGCCCAGTACGGCCCGTCTTCATCAAGCAAGCACTCAAGACCCTCGTGAGGGGCCAAGCCTCGTGGGGCGGATGGTGCAAGGCCTTCTCAGGGGCGGCCTCACTAGGCAGGCTCGCGAGGAGGCGGAGAGATCAAGGCAAGGGGTACCTCACGAGGTGCTCATGACACAAGCCATGACGATCAAGACCAGGTGGGCATAGCCTGCCCAGTGTCCTCGTTTCCTCTTTGGTGAAAGGGGGCAAGCGCAGGCGCGAAGTACCAAGGCATCAGGCAAAGGTTTCCATATCGGCGCAACGAGACCAAGACCAGCAGAGCGGCAGGACGGAGGTCACCATGGAGCCCAAGACGGCGTCATCACCAAAACCTTTGGCAGTCGAAGACCACCTTTAGTCAGGATAGCTTGTACTAGCTGTCCCCTTTCAAAATGGCCGTTGTTGGATCCCTTCCCGCTCAATATTTGGGAAGAGGACCAAGGCCTCTATAAATAGAGATAGCCATCACAGTAGAGGCTATATGATCCAAACCCAACTCGTCTACACACCGCCAAGCACAAGAACACCTCTCCTCGCGAGGTTGTTCTTCCTCTGTACTGTTCATCATCAGCCCAAGAGGCAATCCAACACACCACACACTGGATTAGGGTATTACACCACAACGGTGGCCCGAACCAGTATAAACCTCATGTCTCTTGTGTTGTTCATCGATCTAGCCTAGCAATCGCGGCGAGGCTGAGGGCGTGTTACGGTAGGGAGAAGATCTTCTTGCGCACCCTAGAGTTTGAACCTTAAGGGTTTTGCCGGAACCTGATATCTGACACACATGATTCGGAGCCGATGCATGTAATGCCAAGTTAGGGACGCTGAAGTGTGCTACAAAGCTGTTAGGGCTTCTGTTCAGCGGCACATATGTGGCCGTATAGAGCCCCTGGCAATGGGTGTCGAGGTATGTTAGTGTGACAACTAGAGAGACAGAGTACAGTTTTATGAATAAAGTTGATACTGAAAAATTGTCCCTTACTAGGATCCGATTGATACGTCGAAACGTGATCTTACAGAGGGTACCATAAGCACCAAAGTCATTTTACATGCCGGGGTCTAATAATAAGGAGAAAAGCTCAGTACAGGTCCTTTAAATAAGGTTCGGTCCGAAGAGTCCTTCGGATATCCTGGCGCACGTCTGTGCCGCTTTCGCCTTGTAGAGAAGGGTTCCTTAAAGGGAACGATCTTCGGTTAACCGCACGAAACCGGGCTCGAAGAGAATCCTTATAAGTCCGTAGGATATATGGGTTCTAATGCACCTGTGGTAGGAGAGAAAAGTAATCAAAGAAAGGTGGAAGGTCATATAGGGTCGAACCATACTATAGACCTATCCGTATTGTGCCTCCGTTGATGCCCAAGGTATTTTGAGTGCGTAGTTATGCATGCGTGGTACAAATTCCACGGGTGTGTGCGGCGATTGACGAAGGCGAAACTGATAGTCTAGCTCCGGAAGTACCGAGCCGCCAGCTTACAAGACTAACCAGACTCCTTTAACGAATTCCGGTGGCTTGATGGCTGATGAGTTGTGCGTCTTGAGGGGGCCGCTCTGTACTTCGGCTGCGAGAGCCACGGTGTGCTCCTTTGTGCGGAGTGAGCGTTCCGTGTTTCCATTGACTATTATGACACCGCATGGACCGGGCATCTTGAGCTTTAAATAAGCATAGTGCGGGACTGCGTTGAATCAAGCGAAAGCGGTCCGTCCGAGCAGTGCGTGATAGCCACTTTGGAATGGTACAATATCGAAGATCAAATCTTCACCGCGGAAGTTGTCGGGCGAGCCGAAGACAACTTCCAATGTTATCGAGCCTGAGCAATGGGCCTCTACGCCAGGTATTACTCCTTTAAAGGTAGTTTTAGTGGGCTTGATTCTTGACGGATCAATACCCATTTTGCGGACGGTGTCCTAGAAAAGCAGGTTAAGGCTACTGCCACCATCCATGAGGACTCGCGTGAGCTTGAATCCATCAATGATTTGGTTGAGGACCAAAGCTGCCGAACCTCCATGACAGATACTGGTCGCGTGGTCCTTTTGATCGAAGGTGATCGGACAAGCCAACCATGGGTTGAATTTTGGGGCAACTGGCTCTACGGCGTAGACGTCCCTTAATGCGCGCTTGCGCTCCCATTTGGGGATGTGGGTGACATAGATCATGTTCACTGTTTTGACCTCCGGGGGAAATTGCTTTTGGGCCCCTGTGTTCGGTGGGCGAAGCTCTTTGTCATCGTCCTTGCTGGGTGGCCTCTTTCCCTTGGGTTTGGCGTTGAGCTTGCCGGCCTGTTTAAAGACCAAACAGTTTCTGTTGGTGTGGTTGGCAGGTTTATAGGGGATGCCATGAATCTGGCAGGGCCGGTCAAGGATTCTGTCCAAACTGGATGCACCATCTTTGTTTCCTTTGAATGGATTCTTCTGGTGACCTTCTTTTGATCCACTGAATCTGGTGTTGACCGCCGTGTCATCGTTATTGTTTTGATGCTTGTGCTTATGGCGTCGTGGCTTGCCATTGCCATCCCTGGCTTTGGAGGTGCCTGGGTCGCCGGTGCTATTGCTTCGACGAGCTAGCCAGCTATCTTCTCCCGCGCAAAAGCAGGTCATAAGTGCGGTGAGGGTTGCCATGGACTTTGGCTTCTCTTGGTCGAGGTGTCGGGTGAGCCACTCATCTCGGATGTTGTGTTTGAAGGCCGTGGGGGCTCTGGCGTTCGGACAATCCACAATCTGGTTCTTTTTAATTAAGAACTTGGTCTAGACCTTCCGGGCTGATTCGCCGGGTTGCTGGATTATGTGACTAAGGCCATAGGCGTCTGGGGGCCGAACAAACGTACCTTGGAAGTTGTCTCTGAAGGCGTCCTCCAAGCCTTCCTAGCTACCAATAGAGTTTTCTGGGAGGCTGTTCAGCCAATGCCGTGCTGATCCCTTAAGTTTTAGGGGGAGGTACTTGATGGCATGTAAGTCATCACCGCGGGCCATGTGGATGTGGAGAAGAAAGTCTTGAATCCATACCGCGGGATCTATTGTGTTGTCGTATGATTCAATGTTCACGGGTTTAAACCCTTCTGGGAACTGGTGCTCCATTACCTCATCGGTGAAGCATAGGGGGTGTGCGGCTCCTCTATATCAGGCGACGTCGCGACGCAGTTCAGATGGAGTCCGTATGAGGTTTTTGGCCCGGGAGAGGTTGCGCTTATTGCGCCAGGCCTGATGGCCGTCTTCTCACGCTGGTGCACGCCCCCTTGATCCATAAATTGGTGTGGTATGACCGGCTCTATTGTCCAGATCCTATCGCAGGTCATGCGTGTACCTTGCAGCCGTTGTTTCTCTGCCTCTAGGGCGAGGTGGTGCAGGCTGGTGTTTGGCTTTGGTTGCTGCTCTATCCCGGCCATGAGGTGGTCGATCATGCCCGTCAGCCACGTTACACGCTATCGGTATAGGCTCCGGGAGCTCATCGTCGAATTGGGAGAGCAACCTGCGCTTTGGGTAACTCTTAGTTAGGCGCTCTAGGCCATATTCCTCGGCTACCAGGACAATAGTCCACCTGTCATTGAGTAAGTCCTGGTCAGCTTGAAGTTGCTGCCGCTTCTTTTTCAGGCTTCTTGTTGTGGCTATTAGCCGGCGGTTAAAGCATTCTTGCTACTGGGTTCCTCTGGCACGATGAAATCTTCGTCGCCAAGTCTCTCGCCCTCTTCGGAGATTGATAGGTAATTACTATCCTCCGAGCCCTCGTTGCAGATAGGATCGTCAGGGTTGACTTTCCCTTCTTCCCAATCATCTTGTTCGGATGTTGGCTCCACAGGGTGTCTTGGTCTTCGGCGTTATCCAGGGTGTTATTGTCTCCGGTGCCGGTATTGCTGTCTTTTTTGCGACGCGATTTTGATCGGCGCCACTTACGTCGATGCTTCGGAGGTGCTTTAGCAGGTTCATCCTCTAGATTCTTCCCATCATCGCCGTCATCCTCTTTCGGTGTATCCACCATGTATACATCATAGGAGGAAGTGGCCGTCCAGCGTCCGTTGAATGGCGGGTTCTGGCTCTTCTCATCTCCGGTATCGTTGTCCATACTGCCGATGTCTTCGGAATCGTAGTTGAGCTTGTCGGTGAAATCCTCGACGGTGGCTATGAAGTGGGTGGCGGGTGGGACGTGAAATTCCCCTCTCTCAGCCCATAGTACGGGTTGGGTGTAGTTTGATAGTGATTTTTCTGCAATGGCGAGAGACTGCATTAGGTCCAGGGCCTCGCTCAAGAGCGAGGTTTGGACGGAGAAGCGAGAGTCCGTGGAGCGGGGCGGGACAGGAGTTCCCTGGCCAAGAACGTATAACACGGATCTCTAGAGTTTGGAGTTGGTGTTTGGAGGCGAGTCCGGCTTAACGAGGATAGAGGGATCCTAGCGTGACTCCAGGCCTGCCGGTGATGCAGTGCCCTCCGGTTCTCTGGTGCCAGGCTCTATAGCCACAGAGAGTCCGGCGGGCTTTAATCTCCCGACTTTGGACCTGGTGGTGTGCTCCGGATCTAAGGTCAGAGCGGTGATTGGGGCCGCAAACCATTGGAAGATCAAGTCTTCTCGGACGTCAGCAACATAGTTCAGATTTCCAGAACTGATCTGATGACCAGGGGCGTAGCTGTCGATCTGCTCCAGATGGCCAATCGAGTTGGCATGCAGTGCGAAGCCACAGAATACAAAGATTTGTCCGGGGAGAAAAGTCTCCAAAGGCGGTGTTGTTGTAGATGATCAATGGAGCCATCGAGCCTTCTGGCGACGGCACAGTGGAACTCTCAATGAAATAACCAATGTCGGTGTCAAAACCGGCAGATCTCGGGTATGGGGTCCTGAACTGTGCGTCTAAGGATCAAAGGTAATAGGACGCAGGGGACACGATGTTTACCCAGGTTCAGGCCCTCTTAATGGAGGTAATACCCTACTTCCTGCTTGATAGACTTTGAAGAGTATAGGGGTTAGAAGAATTGATCTACCTTGAGATCGTAATGGATAAACCCTAGATGTCTAGCCTGTATGATTGTGATTGTCTCTACGAACTAAACCCTCCGGTTTGTATAGACACCGGAGGGATCTAGGGTTGTACAGAGTCAATTTACAGAGAAAGGAAGATGCATGATCCGAACGCCAAGCTTGCCATCCGCGCAGAGGAGAGTCCCGTCCGGACACGAAGGAAGGTCTTTGATTTCGTATCTTCACGGCCCATTAGTCTGGCCCAGATCACATAGCCCGAATGCCCGAGGACCCCTTAGTCCAGGATTTTCCCTCAACCCCATTAAGTCGAGGGCCTCATTTAAGAGTGGGAAGCGAGAGTCCGGGGAGTTGGGTGGGACGGAAGTTCCCTGGCCGAGCTCATATGACGCGGACCTCGAAAGTTCGGAGCTAGTGTCTTGAGGCGAGTGCGGCTTCATGATGATAAAGGGAGCCGGGCATAACTCCGGGCCTGCCGGTGACGCGATCTCCTCCGGTTCTCCAGTATCAAGCTCTATAGCTGTAGAGAGTCCGGCGGGCTTTAAACTCCCGTCCTCGGACCTGGTGATGTGCTACGAATCTAACGCCAGAGCGGTGGTTGGGGCCGCGAACCCTTGGAAGATCAAGTCTACTCGGATGTCAGCAACATAGTTCAGATTTCCAAAACTGATCTGATGACCAGGGGTGTAGTTGTCGATCTACTCTAGATGGCCAATCGAGTTGGCACGCAGTGCGAAGCTACCGAGCACGAAAACTTGACCGAGGAGAAAAATCTCCCTCAAGGTGGTATTGTTGTGGATGATCGATGGATCCATCGAGCCTTCTAGCGATGGAACAGTGGGACACTCAATGAAAGCACCAATGTCGCTGTCAGAACCGGAAGGTCTTGGGTAGGGCGTGTTGAACTATGTTTCTAAGGATCAAAGGTAACAGGAGGCAGGGGATACGATGTTTACCCTGGTTCGGCCTTCCTAATGAAGGTAATACCCTACTTCCTGCTTGATTGACTTTTATGAGTATAGGGGTTACAACAATTAATCTACCTCGAGATCGTAATGGCTAAACCCTAGATGTCTAGCCTGTATGATTGTGATTGCCTCTATGAACTAAACCCTCCGGTTTATATAGACACCGAAGGTATCTAGGGTTGTATATAGTCGGTTTACAGAGAAAGCAAGATACATTATCCGAATGCCAAGCTTGCCATCCACGCAAAGGAGAGTCCCATCTGGACACGAGGGAGGGCCTCCTATCTTGTTTTTCACGGCCCGTTAGTCCGGCCCATGTAACATAAGCCGGCTGCCCGAGGACCCCATAACCCAGGAGTCCCTCAGCCGCCGACGGAGCTCCTGCTCCTCCCCCCTCTTTCAAAGGGGGGTGTTTGTCCGAACCCAGAGCCGTACTAGACTCCGGGACGGTGTTCGATGGAGGCCCGGACTGTTGAAGCCCCACACCCTCGATGGTCATGGGGGTCGCCGTGCCCTGCTCTACGTTGCAGGTGTTGTCCTCGGGCGCCTTGTGGACTGTCTCATCCGCACCTCCCCGGCCAGGAGATGGCCTTTAGGATGACACCTCGGTGTCCTCCACGGCGGGGGGGGGGGGGCGAGGCGCGAGATGGCCCGTCACTCTCGGCCGCTCCAGGGGCAAGAGAGTTTCCTTCCGAAGTGGAAGAATCGAGATCTTGTGCGGAGGGCTAAAAAGCATAAAAGGATTGGGCATGACAGAGGCAGATTTAAGCGATGATTGAACAAGTAAGTTTCTGACACTACGTTTTGGCCAGGGGCTTCTCCCTTTGGACACTCTCCGGGCTGTGTTCGGACTCTTAGTCTGAACTATCCGAGAGGACCACCCTCCCCTTCTTCGGCGTCGCCCCCTCTAGGTTGTCGGAGGCTGTCCTCTTTCCCCTCCTCGTCTCGAGGGGGGAGTCGCTCTCCACTTCCTCTTCTTCCTCCTCCTCCTCTTTGTCCTCGTCTTCCTCGTGGGAGGAGACGGGCTTGGTCTCTCCAGACACACCTTCCGGAGGACCTTTGCAGTGGGGCCCGTCCTTGGACCCCTTGCTCTTCTTCTTGGCCTTCTTCTCCGGCGGCTTATAAGGCACCGAGACCAGCATCTCCTCCAGCTGAGGAGTGACTGGGTTTTCGGGCAGCATATCCAAACTCTTGGTCCACTCCAACTACTTGGTCCAGCCCTGTAATAAAGGATGCGTTGGTGAGTTCGGCATAGATCGAACACACACACACACACTCTCGTACGTGGTGCCGAGGAAATGTTGTAGCGTCCGTGGCTCCTCTGGCTTGAATTCTCACATGAGGGAAGCCCGACGCTGGCAGGGAAGAATGCGGCGGAAGAGCATGATCTGAATGTAACGCCCTCGATGCGGCTATATCTCCCACGTGTCGAAGCACGACTTAGAGGCATAACCGCATTGAAAGCAATGTCGCAAGTGAGGTAATCTTCACACAACCCATCCAATACATAAGGGAAAGAGATACATAGTTGGCTTACAATCGCCACTTCACACAATTACATGAATAAAGCATTACATCATCCAGATACAATCAAGGTCCGACTACGGAACCAAAATAAAAGAAGAACCCCAAATGCGACAAAGGTCCCCGATCGACCCCAACTTGGCTCCACTACTGATCAACTAGAACGAAACAACAGAAAGGGCAAGATCTTCATCAAGCTCCTCCTTGAGCTTGGTTGCGTCACCTGCTCGGTAAAATAGGCACCTGCAAACTGGTTTTGGAAGTATCTGGTGAGCAACGGGGACTCAGCAATCTCGCACCCGCGAGATCAAGACTATTTAAGCTTATGGGTAAGGTAAAGGCATGAGGCGGAGCTGCAGCAAGCGACTAGCATATATGGTGGCTAACATGCGCAAATGAGAGCGAGAAGAGAAGGCAAAGCACGGTCGATAAAAGTATGATCAAGAAGTGATCCTATAGCAACCTCGCCAAGCATAACTCCAACACCGTGTTCACTTCCGGACTCCGCGGACAGAGACCATCACGGTTACACACACGGTTGATGCGTTTTAATTCGGATCCGTGTCAAGTTATCTACAACCGACATTAACAAATTCCCATCTGCCTCATAACCGCAGCACGGCTTTCGAAAGATAATACCTGCAGGGTGTCCCAACTTAGCCCATGACAAACTCTCGCGATCAACGAAGAATAGACCTTCACCCGAGACACTCCGATCGACTCGGTATCCCGTACATCAAGACATTTCGACAATGGTAAAACAAGACCAGAAAGACCTCCTCACAGGCCGACAAATCCCGATAGGAGCTGCACATATCTCGTTCTCAGGGAACACCGGATGAGCCAGACGTCGGGTTGGCATAGACCCTGATTGCCCAGGGGGCGCCGGACATCGCTCGGGACAAGCAATCGAAGGAGAACTGGCCCGGGGGGGGGGGGTAAAATAAAGATGACCCTTGAGTCTGCAGAACCCAAGGGAAAAAGGCTTAGGTAGGCAAATGGACGCAGGCGACGGAGGGCCGCCGGAGGAGGAGAGGAAAGAGGCCGGCTGATGCAGGAGGTTGCTGGCGCGCGGTGCATGGGGCTCGGGGTCGCGGGGAAGGAGCAGAGGTGTGGTCGCGGGGCTCGTTGGGGTGTTGGGAGGCCGGCGGTGCGGTCGTCGGAGACGGATCCGGCGCTGACGAGGCTGCGGCACAGTGGAGGAGGTGCAGCGCGGGGCAGGGGACGACGGACACGGCGGCGGTCGCTGGACGGCGCGAGGGGTGGTAAAGCACGGGATGAGGCCTCCAGGCTTTGGGGACCGGGCGCGAGGGGATCTCACTCCTCCCTGTGAGTGGGTGGCGACGCGAGAGGAGGAGAGGGAGACGAGCGAGAGGAGGGAGGAGCGTGGGGATCCTCTCCCTGGCGCGAGGAGGGAGACGAGCGAGAGGAAAGGGGATCGAGGACGATCCCGATCGGGACGAGTGGCTGGCGGCGGAAGGGGATGAGGAAGCGATCGAGGGAGGTTTCGGTCGGGCTAGGGTTAGGAGGGGCGGCTGGGCCTAGGCCTTGGGCCGGCGTGGGAGGTTTGGGAGGCCCAGGCTGCTGGGTTCCTTCTCTCTCTACTCTTAAGCAGAAAAGAAATACAGGGAAGGAAGAGAAAGAGAGGGTTAGGGAAAGAATATGCACATGCGGTAATTTTCCTGGACTCACAAAAATATACTTGGTCCAAGAAAAAGGAAGTTGGCACGAATGCAAGATTTGAATTCAAACTCATTTGAATATCATTCAAATTGGTTTGAATTGGGACTAGGTTTGGTGTAGCCAAAAATGTTGAGAATTTTGGTAGAGCTCCGGAAACAGGATGAAAGAATAAAAGACAAGGTTAGAGGTCGAGAGATGTGATAACAAAGGCATTGGGATTATTTACAAGTGGGTTATGGTTAATTCCAAATAAATGGAATAATTTTATTATAGCTCCCTAATATTGGAGGATATGTTATAAAGAGAAGTCACCATGTGAGTTCCCTCGATTTAAATGGATCGAAGATCCATACAATTTATTTAGATGAGTTTTAAAAATTAATGATATGATGGCATGATGACATGATGCAATGCAACAAGCAAATAAAACACACGGCAAAGCTCGGAATAGCTGGAAGTCTTCTGGAGCGTCGGTCTCGGGGCGTTACAACACTCCACCACTACGAGAGGATCTCGTCCCGAGATCTAGAATGGCACCAGAGGGAAAACGGAAGAGAAAAGAAAGGTAAAACTAAGTTGCTTCTTTGACAAACGAGTGAAACCACGAACCTTGAGAGGTTGAGCAATTTAAAAGAAAGAGTACAATAGAGATGAACGAGATTGCAAACAATCCGTTAGAAAAGAGGAACAAGGAACATTACGAGGACTTGAAGGTTGCAAAGCTATGAATGACGAGTACAATGGACAAGAAGGAATTGAAATCACTCTGGTTGAAACGAGATAAACAAGGAACAAGGAAGATCAAAATCGGACAGCACTCCGGTTAAACATGGACGGAATAGAGCATGAACTTGAGAAGATGGGATGATACTTGATGAAATCAACAACACACTGCCTCCGGAACTATTGAAAGAATGGCACAATGGGTAAGAAGGATTTCAGACAGCACTAAGGTTGAAAAGAGAGGCAAAACTTGATAAGATGAAAGAACTTGAATGAGAACACAACACTTCGGTTAAATGGATAAGCAAGAAAAGAACATGATCCTGACGAATCGAGATGGTGAGTGAAAAGAGCAACATCACAATGCCTCCGAAAGAAAGAATAGAAGATAGGTCATTGGAATAACAGAATGGCGGGGAAAATGGCAACTTCTGCCACAATTGAGTTTGGAAGGCATCCTTGCAAGAAGGTTACAACGGAGTTGTTAGAAAACCAACAACGAAACGAATAAGCTTGTAGTGGACTTATGGAAACATCTCAAAATTATGAGGTGACAACCGGCCACTAACGGAAACAATTGCTTGCTTGAGATTAACGAAGAGATGAAAGCTTGTTCCATCAAGATGGAAAAGAGATAACTTGGGTCATTAATAAGCACCAAAATAGCAACATTCCTTAGGGAAGGCTTTAGGTGAAATCTATACCAAGATAACTCCAATGAAGAGATTGACGGTTGAAAAGATCTCTAGAACAAAGAGAAAATGATGGATTTAAATATGTCACTCTTGAAAACTTGTGAATCATGAAACGCGAAGGGAAATTATCAAGAATGACCTAACACCACCTCAGAAGATAAGGTAGAAAGAATTGCACTTTGGAATGCAAGATGAAGAATGCTTGAACTCCTCAAAACAAAACATGTGTTGAGCATCATGTTTATTTTGAAGTATGGCTTGACGGATCTTAACTTCGAGAGAAATCTTGATGAACAATTGAAGAATGAAAAGAATCCTTGACGAAGCACCATGTAGAAACTCCATGAAGAACTCCGGTAAACAAAAGGGTGATAGAAAGAAAGAGAAGTTGAAAACACAAGGTGAAGCCTTGCAATGATTTAGATGGATCTTCGTGATGATGAGAGCTTGGAACTCCGGGAAAAGAGAAGATGAAACAAATGAAACCGAGAATTTTAAGGGCCTCCGAAATAAAGAATTAATCACTTGGATGAAACCAGAATAAGAATTATGTTATGCGTATCCTTCACCAATTTAAATTGATGACAAGCAACGGATTTGGCATACAACTTATTCTTGTAGAAAGGATTAAGAGAGATATAGCGTAAACTTCCGAAAAGTCTTCAACGATCCACAGGTAGGATTTGGAAAGAACGAATTAATTGATACGATAACAACAGAAGAGGAATGTTGAAAGAACCACCGTAAGAATTGAAAATGAAAGTAGCAAAGGCACAATTCACCGGGAAGAATTGAAAAATGAATGAAGATACTTGAGGGGATTTAGATACATGAGAACGGAGAGATCATGAACTGATTAGAGGGTATTTGAACGATGCACCGGAGGAATTTGAGAACGAGAGCTGAAAGCTGAGAATGAATAATTCTGAGATGATTGGCTCCAGAGAATGAAACTGAAAAGACTCCTAAAATGCTCCGGATGGGTGAAAAGAATTCTCACAATCAAAACAATTATGAGGATGGCATGAATCTAGAACCATGAATCTTGAAGAGAATAGAGCAAGATTAAAGAGAAACTCTTCTTCGGTCTTCAAATGATGAGAATGACAACGAGAAATACCACCAAGAATTATTGAGGCACACCGGAAGAATCAAAAGCGAAGAGGTTGAGCCAACTATGAAAAGAATTTGAAAGATCTTGGAGAAAAGCATTTGACTGATGATAACTCATTCTTACATCAAACTTGGAGAAGAATTTAGGATAGCTCTGGGAAAATAGAAGAGTCAGGTAAGATCCTGGGAAAAGACCTGTGGGTTAGGGCCCACTCAAAAGAACACCGTTGAAAAGATTTAAAAGAGATGTTCCTCCAGTTGAATTAAATGACTTGAATGAGATACCAATCTCGAAAGAGCTTGAATGAATGCAGAGTGGAAACACGAATCTTCGAGATATCTTGAGCACTCCAGAATAACAAATAGCTAGAAGTAGAATGATAATGAGGTGCACCGGTATGAGAAGACATTGAAATGAGGAAAAAGGTATGATCAACAAAACTTGACTTGAATCCACCGGAGAAGAGAAAGGAATGAGGAATGACGAACTAGTAGAACATCTTCTTGAGAACCACCGGGTAAGAACATTGACGGAAAAGAATGGAGAAACTTCACAAAACTAAAAGGATACTTGGTAAAGAAATCTTAGTCCTTGAGGAAAAAGGGTGGGTGGGCGGAAAAACAAAGGCAACTTGGAGACGGATGAAACAAACACCGTTGAGAAGAAATGATAATTGGTCTTGCTGATGTTGAAGTGATCGGATCCACTTGAAGAGAAACACGCCGTTGAAAAGGATTGACATGACAATCTTGATTGTCTGAAGGATTGGTATTCACATCGGAGTATGAGAACACCATTTCGGAAAGGTATGGAATCAACACTTGACATTGAAGCAACTCGAATACCACAACTCAAAACAAAAACAAAGGACTGGCTTGCAGAATAAGCCGAACAAACATATGATAGAGATTTCGTCCAAGTTTTCGTGGTGGGGCCTACACGGCTCGATCAGACAAAGACCATCATGTACAAGGCAATGCACATGACATACGGTGTTCCTTAGTCGGCATAGCCAAGGACTCTTTAAGACACAACGAGACCATCAGAAACCAACCGTGAATTGGCGGACCACTAGACGTCGAACCCCAATTTCATATCATACATCCGTCGGAAAGATATCCTAAGAGCTACTTGAATTCCCACCTATGAAACTCCCGAAATTTTCGGTTATGCAATCAGTGTTGGGGATACAGGAAGCATAATATCTCACCCAAAACTAGCAATTCCTACATCCACCAGTATCCATCCTTCAACACATAACCAAGAAACCTTCGAAATCGTGTACCTCAACCTTCAAAAGCATCCGTTATACGAGTCATGGCAATACTCCCAGTACTCACCTCAAGATCGGGTTATCGGGTTATCTCACCAACAACTGCATAAAAGAGATTTTCGATGTCGGCGCATTTAAACTCAGGTATTCCGAACTGCAACGATAAAATTATGACGACAACACCTCGAGCTCAACTCCCCGACACTTCCACTAAACCCCGACAGAGGCACCAAGACAATGTTGTCATCATAAAACCATCGGAACGATTCCAAGATACCAGCGTGATCCTAAAAAAATTTAGTGAAATTTGAGAAGAGAAGAGTCAAAACTGACGTCGGATGCCTTACCAGAGCGATGAAGAGACTGGGAGTAAAAAGAATTCCTAACTCTCCGATATATATAATCCTAAATGACTCAAAACATTTTTCTAGACACAACTCGGCCGCTAAAAACGATCAAGCAATGGGGCTCCTAAGGTCAGGGAAGGCTCAGATTACCAACTTGTAATGCCCTCGATGCGGCTATATCTCCCACGTGTCGAAGCACGACTTAGAGGCATAACCGCATTGAAAGCAATGTCGCAAGTGAGGTAATCTTCACACAACCCATGCAATACATAAGGGAAAGAGATACATAGTTGGCTTACAATCGCCACTTCACACAATTACATGAATAAAGCATTACATCATCCAGATACAATCAAGGTCCGACTACGGAACCAAAATAAAAGAAGAACCCCAAATGCGACAAAGGTCCCCGATCGACCCCAACTGGGCTCCACTACTGATCAACTAGAACGAAACAACACAAAGGGCAAGATCTTCATCGAGCTCCTCCTTGAGCTTGGTTCGCCACCGCCGGGTAAAAAAATAGGCACCGCAAACTAGTTTTGAAGTATCCGTGAGCCACGGGGACTCAGCAATCTCGCACCCGCGAGATCAAGACTATTTAAGCTTATGGGTAAGGTAAAGGCATGAGGTGGAGCTGCAGCAAGCGACTAGCATATATGGTGGCTAACATGTGCAAATGAGAGCGAGAAGAGAAGGCAAAGCACGGTCGATAAAAGTATGATCAAGAAGTGATCCTATAGCAACCTACGTCAAGCATAACTCCAACACCGTGTTCACTTCCCGAACTCCGCCGGAAAGAGACCATCACGGTTACACACACGGTTGATGCGTTTTAATTCGGATCTGGTGTCAAGTTATCTACAACCGGACATTAACAAATTCCCATCTGCCTCATAACCGCGGGCACGGCTTTCGAAAGATAATACCCTGCAGGGGTGTCCCAACTTAGCCCATGACAAACTCTCGCGATCAACGAAGGAATAGACCTTCACCCGAGACACTCCAATCAGACTGGGTATCCCGGTACATCAAGACATTTCGACAATGGTAAAACAAGACCAGCAAGACCTCCCGCTGTGCCGACAAATCTTGATAGGAGTTGCACATATCTCGTTCTCAGGGCACACCGGATGAGCCAGACGTCGGGTTGGCATAGACCCTGATTGCCCAGGGGGCGCCGGACATCGCTCGGTTTGGACCAGCAATCGAAGGAGAACTGGCCTGGGGGGTAAAATATAGATGACCCTTGAGTCTGCAGAACCCAAGGGAAAAAGGCTTAGGTAGGAAAATGGTAAAACCAAGGTTGGGCCTTGCTGGAGGAGTTTTATTCAAAGCGAACTGTCAAGGGGGTCCCATAAATCACCCGACCGCGTAAGGAACGCAAAATCCGGGAACATAACACCGGTATGACGGAAACTAGGGCGGCAAGAGTGGAACAAAACACCAGGCATAAGGCCGAGCCTTCCACCCTTACCAAGTATATAGATGCATTAATTAAATAAGAGAGATTGTGATATCCCAACAAGTAAACATGTTCCAACAAGGAACAACATCTTCATGTTCCAACAAGGAACAAACTTCAATCTTCACCTGCAATTAACAACACTATAAGAGCGGCTGAGCAAAGCGGTAACATAGCCAAACAATGGTTTGCTAGGACATGGTGGGTTAGAGGTTTGACATGGCAATTTGGGAGGCTGACAAGCAAATGGTAGGCATCGTAGCATTGGCATAGCAAAAGAGCGAGCAAACTAGCATAGCAAAGATAGTAGTTATTTCGAGGGTATGATCATCTTGCCTGAGATCCCGCTAGGAAGAAGAACGAGTCCAAGAAGAAGACAAACGGTCGTAGACGAACGAATCCTCACACTCCGGAACGGAACCGAAGCTATCGAGAGAAGCAACCCGGAAAGAAACAAACAACATAGTAAACAACCATCACAAGCATAAACATGGCATGATGCGCAAACAAGTATGATGCATGCCCGGTTTAAATAGCATGGCATGGCAATAGGCAACAAACAATACTACAAGTTAAGTGGAGCTCAATATGCAACGAGGTGCATGTTGACGGAACACCACATCAATTATTTAGTTCTCTCTCGGTTATGAACCCAACAATATTAAATATTGGTTAACATGGCAAGTGGTGAAGCATAACAAAAACTATACCATCTAAACAATTTAAATGGGGCCGGATATAAAAACAACAACTCCGATAGATCCCCATATGCATTTAGCAATTTAATGCAACAACAAGTTTAAACATTTTAATTGTTGTTATCATGATGCGGATGACATATACAAGTATTATGCAATTTTATGAAAATGTTAACATGAGCATGATAAGGAGCATTTGTCGCCATGGCGGAAGGAAAAATGGTGCCACGGCGGCATAACCGAAAATGATGCCACGGCAACATATCCGAAAATGATGCCACGGCAACATATCGGTTCCGGTAGCTCACGAAGATACCGGTGCAAAAGGAGGCGTGACGTGAGCGAGTCATGCAAGATGGTGGGGTGATCCCGGATTCCGGGTTCCCACGGGATGGCGGCATGGCAAACGAGGAATGTGCAAAGACAAACGGGCACAGTGCAAACACGGGCATCTCATACAACATGCATTCGTACATGGGCGGTCGTCTCGTCGTTATACCTTTGAAGCGTGCATTTTCGGGGCGGTTCGAGTCGTCGAGGGAAGTAGTCGTTCACGGGACGTCGTGGAAGTAGTCGTTCTCACGACGGTAGTGGAAGTAGTTGTACACGACAACGGTAGTTGTACACGGTTCGTAGGCGTTCGAGTCATCGGTAGAGGAACTTGGCGGACCATGTAGTCGAACTTGGCGCATCCGAAGGGGTACTTGACGAAATCCACCTCGGATGTAGTCGTACACGTGTAGTCGGACTTGACAAAAATGCACACCGGCTGCAGTCGTGGTACTTGACATTATCCGGGACGGTCTTGGTGTATCCGTGCGTAGAGGTACTGGCAGTTTTGTGTAGTCGATCTTGTCGGTCTTGACGAACCAAAATGAAGCAACACCAGGGCCTCGGGTCTTGGCGTCCTTGCCACCAGCAGCGGAGGACAGCCTACGGATCACGGGTGGAGCTTGGGCGTGGAAGGAGGGTGGCGAGGCAGAACAGCAACGCGAGATGCAGCGAGGCATGGGGGCGCAGGACTTGGACACCGGCTGCAGGGAAGCTCGGGGCAGGGGAAGCAGGAGCAGAGGGGTGGCGGAGCTCGGGACGCCATGGCAGCAAAGACTCGGGGCCGAGGACGAAGTCGAGCAGAAGGCAGGGAGGTTGTGGGCTCCTCTGGGCGCAGACGAAGACGGCAGCGGGCGCGACAGAGGAGGGGCACCGACACAGGCGACGGAGGGCCGCCGGAGGAGGAGAGGAAAGAGGCCGGCTGATGCGGGAGGTTGCTGGCGCGCGGTGCATGGGGCTCGGGGTCGCGGGGAAGGGCAAAGGCGTGGTCGCGGGGCTCGTTGGGGTGTTGGGAGGCCGGCGGCGCGGTCGTGCGAGACGGATCCGGCGCTTACGAGGCTGCGGCGCAGAGGAGGAGGTGCAGCGCGGGGCAGGGGACGACGGAGACGGCGGCGGTCGCTGGACGGCGTGAGGGGTGGTGAGGCACGGGAGGAGGCCTCCAGGCATTGGGGACCGGGCGCGAGGGGATCTCACTCCTCTCTGTGAGTGGGTGGCGACGCGAGAGGAGGAGAGGGAGACGAGCGAGAGGAGGGAGGAGCGTGGGGATCCTCTCCCTGGCGCGAGGAGGGAGACGAGCGAGAGGAAAGGGGATCGAGGACGATCCCGATCGGGACGAGTGGCTGGCGGCGGAAGGGGACGAGGAAGCGATCGAGGGAGGTTTCGGTCGGGCTAGGGTTAGGAGGGGCGGCTGGGCCTAGGCCTTGGGCCGGCGCGGGAGGTTTGGGAGGCCCAGGCTGCTGGGTTCCTTCTCTCTCTACTCTTAAGCAGAAAAGAAATACAGAGAAGGAAGAGAAAGAGAGGGTTAGGGAAAGAATATGCACATGAGGATAATTTTCCTGGACTCAAAAAAATATACTTGGTCCAAGAAAAAGGAAGTTGGCACGAATGCAAGATTTGAATTCAAACTCATTTGAATATCATTCAAATGGGTTTGAATTGGGACTAGGTTTGGTGTAGCCAAAAATGTTGATAATTTTGGTACAGCTCCGGAAAAAGGATGAAAGAATAAAAGACAAGGTTAGAGGTCGAAAGATGTGATAACAAAGGCATTGGGATTATTTGCAAGTGGGTTATGGTTAATTCCAAATAAATGGAATAATTTTATTATAGCTCCCTAATATTGGAGGATATGTTATAAAGAGAAGTCACCATGTGAGTTCCCTCGATTTAAATGGATCAAAGATCCATACAATTTATTTAGATGAGTTTTAAAAATTAATGATATGATGGCATGATGACATGATGCAATGCAACAAGCAAATAAAACACACGGCAAAGCTCGGAATAGCTGGAAGTCTTCTGGAGCGTCGGTCTCGGGGCGTTACACTGAACCACATTGGTTAGACCAACATTCTTCCCCCAGCACATTGGTGATGCGCATTTGCAGCGCCTGCACCTCCGTCTGGGACCCCCAGTCGAGGCCATTCGCGTTCTAGGAGGTGAGCCTCATGGGGGGTCTAGATCTGAACGCCGGAATGGCCGCCCACTTAGTGTGGCGCGGCTCGGTGATGTAGAACCACTCCTATTGCCGGATCTTCACGGTCTCCACAAAGGCCCCCTTGGGCTATGTGGTGTTCGGCAGCTTGCTAATCATAGCTCCGCTGCTGTCCGCGTGCTGCCCGTCGACCACCTCCGGCTTCACGTTGAAGACCTTGAGCCATCGGCCGAAGTGTGGGTGGACGCAGAGGAGAGCCTCACACACGACGATGAACGCCGAGATGTTGAGGAAAGAGTTCGGGGCTAAATCGTGGATATCTATCCTGTAGTAGTACATGATTCCGCGGACGAACAGGTGGAGTGGAATACCTAACCCTCTAAGAAAGTCGGGAAGAAAGACGACCCGTTCGCCGGGCTCCCGAGTGGGAATGACTTGACCTTCGGGGGGATGCCTGTGTTTGATATCGGCGGCAAGGTACCCCGCACTCCAGAGATCTTTTATCTCCTTCTCCATCCCGGAGGAGGCCTCCCACTTGCCTTTGGATCCAGCTCCGACCATGGTCGGAGGAGGTGGTGGTGGTGAGAAAGACGGAGACTTTGCGGTCGTAGAGAGCTTGGGAGATTCGGAAGGCTGAGGTGATGTGAAGGTGATGTGAAGGCAGTAAAAATGCCAACCGCCCCCTGCTCGTGCCTTGAATATTGCCTACTCCCAATGAAAGCGTGCGCCGCAAACGGTTGGATTACCCAAATATCATTGATGTGCAATCCCGTATTAAGTGGGCACGATCTCTGTTTGACAGGACATGCCAATGAGGCGGGGCCTCAAAACACGGAACGCGGGATGGGAAAATGGTTCAAAATGCCGAAGGGTTAAGTCTGACGCTTCGCCGAATAAGTTGTCAGTAAAAGACACTGTTCTTATTTTTTATACATCCTGCCTTTGCGGCTAACAATTGTGTTTATGATGAAAAGCCAGATACAATTCTTTTACAGAGGAAAGCAGATGTGTATTCTTCAAGGAACCCGCCTCGCAATGCCGAAGACAATCTGAACGCCGAATATATCATCATTGAAGACTGATTCAGGGGCTACTATGGGAGTCCTGAACTAGGGGGTCCTCGGGTGGCCGATCTATTAGATGTGGGCCAGACTGATGGGCTGACAAGATACAAGACAGAAGATCATCTCTTGTGTCCGGTAGGGACTCACGTATGCGTGGATGGCAAGCATAGGTGTCCGGATATATTATTCCTTTCTGTAAAACCGACTTTGTACAACCCCAAGCCCCTCCGGTCTCTATATAAACCGGAGGGTAGATCGGAGGCAGGATCAAAACATTGCTAGGCTAGCTAATCTAGGGTTAGCCAACTCGATCTCGTGGTAGATCAACTCTTGTAACCCCTATACCCTCGAATATAATCAAGCATGAGTAGTGTTTTACCTCCATTAAGAGGGCCCAAACCTGGGTAAACACTGTGTCATTTGTTCATAGTTACCCTCGGTCCTCAGACATACAACTTGGGCCCCCTATCTGAGATTAGGCAGTTTTGACACCAACAATGGGTACATTGACGTGGCATCGAAAGGGTGTGATAGATGACTCTAGCAAAATAATTGACTACCACGTTGGCATAAGTGACCATGGGTCCCACTTGTCAGCGTGCTGGACAAAGGAAGGAACGCAAGACAAAATGGATCCCGAAAGGGTGTGAATGGATTGGCTCACGTGTGATGACCACTGGAGCAATCCACTCAGATTGTATTACGTTAAAAAATTTGTGCGAACACGACCGGTTATACTGTGAGTAGGTGACAGTGCGCTTGGCTCTTCGCCTCTTCTGGAAGTTGAACAATGATGATGGTACTACAGTATACTCCTACTTCTGGCAATCAGATACTGAATGAACTACTGCAGGTCCACCGCCTGTAAAGCAAAAGCTTCTCCTTGTCCTACGAGCCACTGCGCGCGTGAGCGGGACAAAGGTCGTACTAGTAGTAAGCAAAGCTCCTCCTTGTTTGCAAGTTGACGGGACACATCAAATGTACCGTATTGGTCTCCAAAAAGGGCTGACTATGTCCATGGCTACCATCCCGTGCTCCATCATTCAGTGCGTGCACGATTCACGTTCCATTGAGAAAATAATTTTCCATACATGCCATCAAATAGAATAACTTAATTTAGAAAAAACATGCCACCGCGTCATGATGGAAATTTGATTCGTCCACGCGTTGTTCCTATGAACAACTACTACACTCACCAAATTATCTGGTGAGCAGCCCCTTCGTACAGAAATCAGCTCACCGTGTACCCGCGCGTGAGTATTAGGGAAAGAGGCTAAGAGTACCCGCATCAGTGCTTGCACCTCTTCTCTTCGTGCTCGTATTCCTTTTAAACATGGCAGCCCAGTGTAGTTACATCATACATGTCCAACCCATGCTATCACCATATTTCATGGCCTCTGTGCGACACCTAGCTCTAGTAATCCACCAGCCCGTATCGCTCTCGCTCAAAGTGCGGCGGTCTGGCGATTTTTGTCGTCTATTGAGGTCGGTTAACTCATCACATGTTAGAGACATGCCAAGAGCATTCTAAAAAATTACTGTACTCTATTGTTATGCCAAGAAGAGGAAGCGCTTTGACCGACTGACCAAACGAGACATGCGTGTCGTGCCGTGAGTGGGTCCAATTTCTTGTTTTGAACTTGTTTGGTGTAGTAGTAACACTTGGTTTTGACTATTGATAAGATTTTATATAGGGCCTAATGTATTCTTCGAGGTTGCCTTTGACTATTGATAAGATTTTATATAATTTGCAAATTATATCATTCGAAGATCCTTTCACGTTCTGTTTCAAAAAAAAAAGATCCTTTCACGTACGAATTTGATGGTATGCTTTGAGCAACTTGCATGTCCTATACTGCTCCTGTTTGGATACTCTAACTTAGCTAGAGGTTAGACTAACTCATGACTAACCCTGAACTAACTCTAGCCAAAGAGCTGTTTGGATGACAGGGTTAGATTGACAATAAATGCACTTGATGGAGAGAGAAAATGGATTTTTCGGTGGGCCCCACGATAACTAGCTCCAATTAGCACCACTTGGCTAGCGGGATAGAGAGAGAAAAGTGATTTTTCCTGTGGGCCGAATGAGAACTATATCCAATTAGCACCTCTTGGGTGGGATAGTATTTTTGGTGGGTTTGGTGCAACTTTCTCCAATGTAACCCTCATGTTTGGATACTTTAGGGCTATTTGAGCCCCAACTAGCTCAAGCTAACTCTAACCCATGGATCCAAACAGGGCCAAAGTTAGTCTCGGAAAACGCATTAAGCCCTATATACATGGACATATGTAATACATGATACTAGCAAATGCTGACCATTAGTAGTAGTTCATTGGTTGGTTTTGATTTTCGATTCAGTTGTTGTGCTACTACTGTCCAATATTCACGTGTGGTTATTTCTAGAATAAAAAAAGGAGGTAGTACTTACTTTGGGAATGGTGAAGTGATGGTTGCTTTGCCCAAGCAACTTATTACTCAGGAATATTGGAGTACCAGCGGATTCAACAAAGAGAGAAATGATGGTTGCTTCGTCTGGGAAACTAACTTTGGCGAAGGTGGGGCTCTATGATTTGACTGCTCACTAGTCATTATTACTGCGGTGCAACGACCGATGTGAATCTTCCCTGCAGTTGTGCACTCAATAATGATTCATGGTAGGTGGAGACGGATGAAGGGCGTCCCACATGTCGGCGAAACAAAGTTGAATTGTTTCTGGCATTTCTATCAATCCTTCATGATTTGTTTATATGTACGCATAATTCTCCAACATAATGAAATCATACTGTGATGCTATGAAGGTTTCAACTTTGGTTCCCGCAGGAAAAAAAGGTTTCAACTTAGGATTCATGTGCCTCATGCCTCAAGATTGTCTCATTACAACACTCCATCAAATACAAATGAAACAACCATGGCTGCTAATGCATCTCAACGGTCCGCAGGTCAGTGCCAATATTCACATAACAACTGAAGACAAAGTTGTGAGGTGTACAAACAAAGAGAAATATATAATTGATCGATGTTGTTCGTAGGCATGGCTCCATTTCCTGGGAACAATGTTCATTGGTTGGCAGCTAGTTTCACGGAGCTCTGTAGCCAAAAAGAGGTGTATGGAGGACATCACAATCCGATCATTTTGTGCAGCTCCACTAAAATCGAGCTGTTCATCCATGTTTGCAAAGATATTCAGTCAGTGTGATTACAATAATAGTGGAACCAGATGATGAAACATAACACACACAAATAGAAGCCGATCACCTTTGTGATCTCTCTTTTGGACTAACTACTTGTAGGAGAGGATTAGGCACGGAGTTGGATGAGGAGGATAGCAAAACCAATCTCCCTTTCTGCAGTCCCACATAAATGTAAGAACGTTGCCCGCGTGACATTTTGGCGGAACCAAACAAAACACTCTTAAGAAAAAAAGTGATTTGTGCAGTTCACCAAAAGGTCGCAATAGCAACAATGTGAAATGGATAGCCCTATTTGCAAAAGGAGGTAGAAAGGAAACAACTACTGACCAATAACACGAGTTGAAGACACATACGCCGACAAAAAAGAAGCATATTCCATGTAATAAGCGAAACATAGCAGCATGGTTGTTTATCAAAAATGGTTTGAGGACGAGATTGCAAGATGGAAAGTACACTGACCGAGATACGTTTTAAGCAAACAACTAAAGAAGATCCACATGCAGGATTTCCCACATGCAGCCACATGGGAAGATGGGCAGTGGAGAAAGGCCGGAGGAAGCTGTACCTAAGGGTCGTCAGGATATAACTAGGAGGGCGTCGGCAGCCGGGATCTGCCCATACTGCGGTAGCGAGCAAGTGGTGAAGGCCCTACATCGCTGGAGCTTGGTCAAATAGAATGACGGGTACCACATATCGGGACGTGCTGCTTCAACACTGTGGAATGGAGAAACAATGCACAAACTCCCTATCCACCAGTGAATGGGATTCGGCCAGATCAGTGACCAACGGTGAGAGAGAGAGGCCACCGCCGCCTTGTGTGAGATAGTGTGACGAGACACAAATCCCGACAGGCGGGCTCCATTGTATATAGTGGAGCAGATTTTTCTTTTTTCCTGACAACAATCGTTTTATATTCTATACGTGCCATTGAGGAATATAACTTTATTTAATACTAACGCGTCAAGTCGAAATTTGTTCCGTCTACGCGTGGTACAGGATCCTCCTTCGAGTAAACAATCGCTACACGCGTGAAATTGTCACGTGGGCTGCCTTTTCATACAGAAATGAACTCCACCGTGTACCCGCGTGGGTGTGTCTGGAAATGAGAGGTGAGTACGTGCGTTGTGCGTACGCCTATTCTTTAGGTGCAGGTACGTACGTGGGTGGGTTTGAGAGAGATGGTTTGGGCAAAACGGAGGCCGTGTGTCGATGATATCTCAAACAAAAAAACATAACATATGCAATGTGTGTGAAACATAATCATAGATATATCACTAGAAATATGCCCATGCGTTGCATCGAACATCAAGATGCATTTATATTAGTATTTTATCTTGTGGGAGATAAGGATGAACGAGGGAATGCCTTATCTACAAATGTGGAGAGGGGTGCGGGTATCTTTCTGTAAAAGTGTCATACTTTCTTTCCTATGCATCCGGTATAGATCGTACGACCTATATTGTAGGATGGCAGGCACACCATCATCACCAACTCTGTTTTTTATGAGTAGAGAGTAGATATATATAGAGGGAGCAATCCACGAGAATATAGTGGAGGGATCATTAGCATGAGATATCGATAGAATCGAAAATAGAGATGAAGTGTGTGGGTGTGCGATCGATAAAGAGTGCCATCAAATTTGTGTTTGCCCATGTCAATGATACATGGCGGCTGGCCTACTGGAATGTGAGAGGGGAGAGGTGCAGTTTTTCTCTGTGGCATGGATACCTACCTACAACGTTCGACTATCGGTGTGTGCAGGGGTGGGGGGTGGAGGGGGCTGAGAACTAACTATAGAGAGGTAGATCGGCTAGTATATGTGTGGAGAAGGAGAGAGACCTAGCTATGTATTGAGGGAGATCGATCGACATCCATGCATATGTGTAGCAGAAGTATAAGGTTGGGAGAAAGACAGAGGTAGAGTGTCGGAGGGTTGGTGGTGGAGTTGCTTCTCACAAATGGTGGGAGAGGCCTGCTAGACAAACAGAGGGTATGAGTGCAATATCAATAAGAGAGAGGATGTTTGCTTGTCTATGCACGTGCGTGTGAGAGGCGGCTCGGGAGTCATGCAAGGATGATGACGGGGGACGATATGGTTGTGGTAAGGGGAGGTAACTACATAGGAAGATCAATCGTTGTGTGCCCGAGAAAGGGAGAGATATAACTAGTGAGGTAAGTCGATCGGTGCATGGGGAAAAAGAATTATAGTCGACCAAGCTATATGTAGGGAGATCGGTACGTATACATGCATGCATGTGTTAGAAGCAAATAAGGCCCGGAGAGATGGACGAGTGGAGAGGGCTGCGACTAGGAGGTGGTGCGAGAGGCCTACTATCACTACTAGGGAAAAGCCTAGCAGCAGTGCGGATTTTAGGCCTATCAGTAGCGCGGGACGATGCGCTACTGATAAGGCGCTACAACTAACGTGTAGCAGTAGCGCCTGTCGTCCCACGCTACTGCTATACATGGATAGCTGTAGCGCGCTTCAGTGAAGAGCGCTGCTGATATTATCTGCAACGCTTTTTACAAGGAAGCGCTATTGGTAAGGGGCGCTACTGCTAACTTTTTTCCCCTCGCTACTACTAGTTTTATTAGTTTTTTTTTCTACATATTTGTTTTGTATTTGGATAGGCTTTATACAATAATCTTTAGCATGTCATACACATACAAATGTAATCATAGCATATACATATAACTAGTCTCACCAAATCATGTCATCATCATAATCATCATCCAACACAAAGTGGTCTCTCGTCATCATCTCGAAAATAGCAATACATGTCTCGATTACTTGCCAATACATCGTCATCCATCTAAACAATGATATATGTGAGAAGAGCTATCACTTTGAGTGAGAGCGGAACTATGCAGTACATGAGTTCGTATCCGTCTCTCGCATTAGCGTGAACCTAAACTAACTCATCGTCATTACTCGAAACCGGAAACCGGTACACTGGGGCGACACTCCGCCACTTGTCGATATATACTCTGGCGTAGCACTTCGTCGCCATCGATGATCTATGCACCTGCATCGTCACATGAGTCGATGATATGCAACATATATAGTTGAGCAATAGAAAGAGACAGACTTGGCAAAAATAGAAACAACATATCATAATCATAAATAACAAAGTTCATCGTACCCAAAATGCCCTAACTAGAGTGATCTTCGCTAGTCGAGGAGGAGGACGGTTTAATTACATCACAAATAAAGTTTCGCCGTGCATAACTCAAAGTTTTGTTATATAGAAAGTATGGACTAAACGAACACATTGTCATATATTGACAATCACTCCAACATGTCGTGCCATCCATCCATTTCAGGGAGATAGTCCCCGAGCTTAGTGAAAGGCTTCATGTCGAGATTCTGAGGGGCTACCCATGTCCGGACGTCTCCCGCGACACTTGTCCTTCTTCATAGAACATCCCTGTTTTTCCGACAACCTCCTTCATGATGATTTGGGCAAGTTCACGCTGGATGTTATAGAACTCAGCTCGAAGTCGATGATCCTCGATATCTCCTACGTCCTTTGCCCATTGCAGAATATGGGCATCGCCGATCTAGGTGACATGCGAAGGTTCCGTGATCCCGTCTCAGACTCCAAAGATGAGGTGTAGGACATATAATCCATCATTAAGAGAATCTCTCAGTTGCTGGATGCAGCAGAAGTCGGTCTTATGGCCGAAGGCGAGCCTGCCGCCCCTTCTCTTCTTGTTCTTGACCTCTCCACCCCGTGCTTGGTAGTAAAACACAGCACTGTCGAGAATATCCTTGATGTGGGTGTAATCCTTTTTGTGAATGTTCTTCGACGAGTCCAAGTAAAGAGCGTGGGAGTATCGGGGGTAGAGGATGATGAGGACGGCGCGCCCACCGAGGCGCAAAATTAGTACACCTCAAATTAATTAGCCTCAACCATGCAAATGAATGATTGAAATCCAAGGAAGGATATCCGCGCGGATGATTTACACGGGATGATAAGGCACGAGAATCGCCTCCTTGTCCTTATTGGCGAGCATGAAACTGACGATGTATTCCCTCGCGTATTCACAGTGCTTTGCGCAGACTCCCAAGAAGCCCTCATGCATGTAGTACGGGTCAGCGTCACAGATATGAGGTATCTGCTCAACCTTGATGATGTAGTTCATGTGCAAGGCATAAAGGCGGACAGACATAAATTCTGGCTTCTTCACGTGAAACATGTCGAATATGTAATCGAATCGAAGGAAGAACTTATCCGCGGGGAAGCAGTCGACGTACGACATTTGCCGCGGAACGTTAACCACGTAGAGTGGGTATCCTGGATCTTTCGAGGCAATGAGGCCTTTCTCTATCCGCATCACATCATCATGAAGTCTCCTTAGATCGCCGAATCTGGCCCCTAGCGGTCTTGCATGTAGGATTGGTTGACCGGGAATATGCCATTTATCCAGATCAGGGATATCTATATGGCCCTGAAGCCGAGGCTGCTGGATCATAGAATCAGCTTTTTTGCCTTACTTCGCTCTCTTCCTAGACTTCTTTACTACCGAAAGGTCGTCCATGATACGTTCAGCCTCCGGAGACGGCAATTTAGGCACCGACTCATGACGCTCATACCCTGAGTAGGAGCCAATATAGATATATTGATGAGTGCCATCGTCATCCTCATCCTCATCCATGGGACAGTGAACTCTGCCAAGGGGTCTGGGATGCCCAGACTCACAGCTTCCGCGTCCTCCTTGGCCCAATTGGAGCTCTTCCCGTCGTAACCACGGCTTCCGAGGTGGTGGCTCCCAATGTTCCTCTTTTGAAGCCCCTTCATGTACTTAGACTTTTTTTTGGCAGCTTCGGCCTCGCAAGCCTCCTTGAATATTTGAAACTGCTCTTCCGTGATTGTCAGATTATCCCTTACAATCTCGGAGTAGGGTTCCTTCTTGTCGATGATCCTTGCTTTCACCCTTGTTTTCCAGGCAGCCAACGTGTCGCTAAACTTGGTCATGGCATGTTTGTTTATCTTCTTCATTGCCAGGTCCTTATCTGGATCTTCATAATCCTTTTCGTTTCGGCCTGGGAACAAGAATATCTAGTGAAACTTCTTTAGGAGGGAGGGCCTCACATTATCTATCTTCTGTAGTTTCTCATCGTCGATGGTGGCGGTTGTCCGTACGATGCAGCCTATTTGATTGCCGTAGCACGCGCGCGCTTCCTCGGGCGCGTTTGGCTCAAAATTGCCGTCGTCCACCTTCGTGACCACCAGTCTAGTAGTCCTGAGTTTGTTAGGAAGTCGTTGCCTCTTTGCTTTCAGTTCTACACCGGCTCCGCTCCCAGAGGCAGTGCCGGTCTCAGTCTCAGCGCCGGTCTCGATGCCAGTCTGAGTCTCAGCGTCGGTCTCAGTCTCAACACTGGTTTGCGTGTCGGTCTCAGTCCCCGATTGTCGGTGTACCAAAGTAGGGGTACCTTAGTACCCCAAACTTGGGCACGGACAGTCGCAGTGCCCCGTGGCAAAGCTTGCCGGGCGTCCGCCAAGACCCTCCGTCGTTCTTATTCTGCTGCCATTCAAGAACAAAGTGTTAGCTGAGAAGACAAAGCCCCGGCAAGAGGAGCTTCCCGGGAAGGACAGGACCCCGGCAAGAGGAGCTTGCTGGGAAGGCCAGCCAAGGCGCTTGCTGCGGCAGAGCCACCACTCTGCGCCTGCGCTCCAGCTCACCCAACGACGTGTCGCCACAGGATTATTCCTGGAGCACATGGCGTGTAGCTGTGCAGCCTAGCGGTGCGAGCTGGTGAGCAAAGGTGACTAGGAGGCCATCGTGGCGATCGGTGGCGCCCCTAACCGTCGTTTCCTGCACTGTTGGAGCGACCAGACGCGCATTAAATGCTCTTGTCCCCTGCCGTCAGAGTTAGGTAGGGGACACTGTAGATAGTGGTTGTACCAACCCACGTTTTTACCTTTCTACCCCTCTTTCTACGCTGCCCCCTATCGGTGACCCCCTTTGGACTATAAAAGGGAGGCCCATGCGCACGTAGAAGGGGTTCGGCTGGTTGGGTTCATTCGACTCACTCCAGACTATAGCATACCCACACTCTCGAGCAAAGAACAAAATACAAACACAAAGCAGCAGTAGGAGTTTTATCTCTCCGGAGAGCTCCGAAGCTGGGTAAAATCCCCCGTGCGTATTCGCCTCGATCTGCTCTGCGCGCGCCCCGCTCCCTTACCGGACCAGAAGGGGCCCCCTGCCCCATAGGTGCTCGTGCATCCCGCCACGACCTCTTTGGCGCGCCAGGTAGGGGGGCGTCGAGGTCATGCATATCTGATCCAGCGTCTACGCGCGCTACATCAACATCTTCATCGACATGCCACCAAAGAAGAAGACTTCGGAGGTGGCCGCTCCGTCTGCGGCTGTCCTATCGCCACCGGAGCAAACGGGCGGTGGGGCGGAAGCCGGCGAAGGAGCGGGCGCCGGCGGTGGGACTCACGCCGTCACCAGGTCCAAAGACAAGGCCCCGCAAGCTTCAGCGTCTGGATATCCACCGCGCCCCTCTCAGGAGGTGCAAGATCGACAACGCCATGGTGCCCCTAGCACCGTGCTCGCGTTGGAACAAGGCCAAACCGGTGGATCGCGAGACGTTCAAGACCAGCGTGCGCGCCAGCACGCGGGCACGAGTGAGGTGCGGTCACCTGGACGGGGTACTGCTCCTTCCAACCCAGTTGGGAGTCCGAGCATGTCCCGCACCTCGCGTCGCTCGCCACCGCCACCCAAGACTCCAGAGGAAGCACTGGCCAGAGCTCAGCTGCTTCTGGATTATCCTCCAGTGCCAGACAAGATCGACGACTGGAGGATGACCATTCAGAGCCTCCTCGGCTTCGCCAACACTGACAAGCCCCGGCAAACGAGCACATCGAAGCCCCGGCAAGGCGCTCAGGCGCAAGCCGACACCGACAAGACTGCTGGGGGTGCCACTACCACGCACTCCCCGCCCCGAAGGCCAAGATCGCCGACTCGCCGGGCCAACCTCGACACCGACTCCACCGCGTCGTCAGACCCGAGGGCTCGCCGCGATCAACGCCACGTTCTCCAAGAACGACGACACGAAGACACTCGTACTCGCATCGAGCACAAAAGAGAAGCGCGACGTCTATCCGACCAGCGCGCTGGACCCACTGTTGATATGCATGCGCCAGGGGAACCAGGCGACTTGCCGTACGCGGTAGGTTGGCCTGCATTCACCCGTGAGCTGCGGCAAGTCCAGTGGCCCAGTACCAAGAACTTCAAGCTAGACATACCCGAGAAGTACGATGGCAGGATACATCCGTCAGAGTTCCTCAGCGTCTACACCATCGCGGTGCAGGCTGCCGGGGGGCGCGATGAGAAGATCCTCGCCAACTACTTCCCGCTGGTGCTCAAGCCCAACGTCAGATCTTGGCTCATGCACTTGCCGGACAGCTCCATTTCTTCGTGGGCGGACTTGTGCCATCAGTTTGTCGGCGCATTCACAGGTGGCCACAAGCCCCATGGCCAAGAAAGCGATCTTCATTTGCTTGCCCAGAAGGAAGGAGAATCCCTGTGCAAGTACATACAGAGATTTAGCAGTGCAGCGAACATCCCGGCGTCCACCCCCGCGGTTATCGGTAGCGTTCCATCAGAACATGCGTAACCGCAGGATGAGGGAGGAGATGGCGATGTGCAAGATCAGAGATGTTAGCGAGCTATACGCTCTAGCCGACAAGTGTGCACGTGCTGAAGAGGGGAGGAAACTCCCCGGAGAGAATGTAGGAGCAGAAGGATCTGACAGTGAGGATGCCCCTCCGGCAAGGAGGAACCGGAGGCGGAATAACAGAAAAAGAAAGGCTAAGGATGTGCTAGTTGTTGAGCAGTCCGGCAACGGAGGCGGCTCCGACAAGGCCAAAGCTGGCGACTCCGGCGAGGCTGTGGTGGCCGCCGACAAGCAGGACTGCTCCGGCAAGCAGTATTGCAAGATCCATCGCACCAAGGGCCATGACCTCAGAGCATGCAAGAAGGTTGAACAGATGGCAGAGCTACAGAAAGCCGAATATGAGCGTCGCGATAAGGAGAGGGCCCGGGAAGGTGGCGGAGGATCCGGCAAGAAGCTTCCCGCCCGGGGAGGGCGCCGCGGCAAGCCAAAGCCGCGGCAAGGAGATAGGCCTCCCCGTGGCCACGACAAGGACGAAGAAGAAGATAAGGATTGTCGGTGTCAAAACCGGCGGATCTCGGGTAGGGGGTCCCGAACTATGCGTCTAGGCGGATGGTAACAGGAGACGAGGGACACAATGTTTTTACCTGTGTTCAGGCCCTCTCGATGGAGGTAATACCCTCGCCCCGCTTGATTAATATTGATGATATGGGTAGTACAAGAGTAGATCTACCACGAGATCAAGGAGGCTAAACCCTAGAAGCTAGCCTATGGTATGATTGTTGAGATGTAATGTTGTGTCCTACGGACTAAAGCCCTCCGGTTTATATAGACACCGGAGAGGCTAGGGATTACACAGAGTCGGTTACAATGGTAGGAGATCTACATATCCAGACGCCAAGCTTGCCTTCCACGCCAAGTAAAGTACCTTTCGGACACGAGCCGAGTCTTCAATCTTCTATCTTCGTAGTCCGGGAGTCCGGCGGATATTGATAGTCCGCTATCCGGACACCCCTAGTCCAGACTCCCTCAAGAGCCTGAACCAGTCTTCAATGATGATAAGTCCGGCGTGCATAATGTTCGGCATTGCAAGGCGGGTTCCTCCCTTGAATAATCCGGAGAAGATAATGAACACCGTGATAGTGTCCGCTCGCAAAATAATTTCCACATTCCAACGTAGAGAGATAAAATACACACTTAGCTCAATCTGCCGACGATACGCAGCGTGATATCACACCGCAGCCAAGCCCTCGCTTTGAATCATTTTATTACTCCGCCTCGGACGCTTAGCGGCGATTTCCTTAGCACGCCCCGTCGAGCGTAGATCGTGTTCCCTTTATTCCGGATCCTCATCAATACGTGCGTGGTAACCCAACCGCTCCTGCCGCCACGCCTCTATCGAAGGGGGAATCTCGAACGGTCACGCGAGACGACCCTTGGTATTATTTCCCTTTATAAGAGGACCAAGGCCTGTCCTTGTCTTTCAACCTCGTGATCGAATCTTTCCTCTGCTTCCCGCCCAACACCAAGAGCTTCAGACTCGGCGCTTCGGATCTACAGCAATGTCCGCCCGACCTCCAGTGGGGTGCCCTCCTCCGCCACGGAGGAGGACATATTGAGTTGCGGAGGCCAAGCACAGCCTCTGGTTTCAGACAGGTTGCCTGCCCTGGCAGGCCGTGCCAACCAGGCCCCGAATACGCTGCGTTTCGATCTCACCTCCGTCGGGATTGGGCTTCCCGACGGATCCCTTTGTGAGGGGGCTCTGTTCTTCTCGGGCTGGACTTCCACGACTTGGCTCCGAGTCCATCCTCCATATCTCCGCATTTATCATTGTTCTGCGAAGCCTTCCTCCGCGTCATCCCCACTTCGCCTGTGGCTGAAAACATTCAAGGTGGAGCCAAGATGATCGGGGCGTCAAGCGGAGTGTGGCGGGCGACTATAAGCAAGAAGGTCGATGCCCGTGGCTCAAGGTTCCTTCCAAGAGGAACAGGGATTGTGGCAGCAGGAGTGGTTCTACATCACCGCTCCAAGGGGCGCAAGCGAAGCCGCCGCCCTCCTTCCGCCGGGACCTCCACGGCAATCGATGTCGTGGGTCAACCAAGGGCTCAACTGGGGCCGCCCGAGGACGTGCCCGTCATCGCAGGCCGGATTCGAGACCTCCAAACAAGGGAGATCGGCCTGGTCAAAGTGATGCAAGTTATGCTAGTCGTGCACCTCCTACCTCGCAAACGCCGTCCTCTCCGGCTATGGGAGTTCAATCCGAGGGACCTCAGATTCTCTAGCATCTTATGGGCGCGACACCCATGGAGATGCACAAGCTGTTCTTCGGACCGCAGGTGGCGTGTCCGGATTCGGCCGAGGACGCAGGCCTAAGCCGCGATCGCCCGGATACTCGGGTAAGTAACTCAGAGCCCGGACGTTCTATCCGTATGCCTTTCAAAAGATCATCTCCTAACCCATTTATTCTTTACAGGAATGGGCGGCGCGATCAAGGCTGATAAGGTGTCCGGCCCCCCTCCCAGAGACCGCACCGGAGCCCGTGGCTGGTCGAAATGTTGGAGGTTGCGCCTACGAAGGGGCGACGGGGAGATAAAGGAGCTAATACTTAGTCCAGGGGGCGATCAAGAGGAGGAACCAAGGATCCCTCCTTCGAAGGGAAGAGGACCGCCCGAAAATCCGGAGGTCCCAGCCCCTAAGCGTGGGAAGAAATCCCCACAGGGGTCCGCGTCCGGGAGAATCCGACGCGCAATCATCGCCAAGGACCAGCCCTCCAACGAGCCGTGAGTATGAAAGAGAAAGTTTAATGAGGAAGTACCTTCGTTTATGCTTCTGTAGGTAACCGAAATATTTATATCGCAGTTCGGATCTGCAGCCGTCTCAGATGAGTTCGTCCTCGGGGGATCTTCTTCCGGAGATGTCGGAGAGTGATACGCCTCCGTCTGCCACGCCGCCAAATGAGGCAGGCGAGCCCGAGGTGTCGTCACGGAGGGTGTCCCCGAGTCCGGAGGGGCCAAAGAGTTCAACACCCACCAGAGTCCGGCCGGGAGAACTGAAGAGTGTGCTTGAGAGGGCGTCCATTTCAGAAGATCACCGCGCGTTAATGCGTACGGTGGTTGGAAGGATTTCGTCTGCTGAAAGCGGACTGCGTAATGCCGCCCTGAGCTTACTGGCGGGATTTGAGGTATGCGAAAATTATGCACCCCTTTATCTTTTAACAGTTCTGCATATAAAAATGCGCCCGGTATAGATAGTAGCCCCGAGACTCGGTAGGTTGTCGAAGGCGACAGCGCGTCGAGGATCGAAAAATCAAAACATCTCGTAGTGAATACCGCCGTTCGATGCAGGTGGCGGATAGTCCGGGGCCAGCCGGACCGATCGGTTTGCCGAATCGAGTCGACAAATGGACATGGCGAGATCTTGACATCGCACTTGTCAATCAGCGACTTGACGAGTCGCAAGGTAAGTAAATTCCCCGCAGCCGGTTTATTGAGTGGGTTAAAGCCCTCCTCTGATAAGTTATATGCTGTTTATACAGGCAGTGCGGCTGCGGTGGAGAGCCTTCGGGCCGAGCTTGCACAAGCTAAGGAGCAGGCCCGAAGGAGTGATGCGGCTGCCGCGAGGGCGGCCGAGGAGTTGAAGGCCGAAAAGGCTGCGCACTGCCTAAGCAGGGCGGAGGTGGCCGGATTGGCCAAGAATTTAAAGGATGCTACCGACCGTAGCGAGGCTCTTGAAAAAGAGCGCCTATTGGAGCGGGAAGACCTAAAGAAGGCCACCGCCGAAGCCAAGGATGCCCGCTCTGCAATGCGGGCTATGAAGGAGGAGCTGCGCCAAGCCGGAGAAATCACGGCTGGCAAGCCGTTTCTTATGCGTTGCCGGTCTATGGTTGCCAAGTATGCTAAATTTGAAAAGCAGTGGAGTTTGGAGGATCCTTACATGGACTTGGCTGCGAGTGCGGCTGACGCCGTTAAGCACTTCCGGAGCCAGGGGGGTCACGAGGTGGAAGAGTTATATTGGACTCAATTCCACAGTCCGGATCGCCCTCTTCCGCCGTCAGACGGAGTTGGCCGAAAATGGGCGAACTGAATAGACTATCCGGCTGGCTATGACTGACATCGTGGCCCATGTGTGGCCAGAGAGGTCTAAGGCGACGAGCTATTTTGGCCTACTGCAGCAGTTCCTTGGGGCGGTGCCGCATGTCAAGGAGATGAAGCGGTCGGCCTGCATCGAGGGCGCGCGGATGGCTCTGGCCCGTGTAAAGGCGCAGTGTCCGGAGATGGATGCCACCGCTGTTGCTGCCCAAGGTTCAGATGGGAACCGGCTTCCTGCCGAGCATTATTTCGGGGAAGTTATGCACGGCGCGTGTATAATAGAGTCGCAGTGCTCGAAGAATGTAATGTTCAATTGAACGTATTAACTTGTATATCAATGATTATGGTGTAAATGCTTTTTATACTTGTGCTTCCAAGTATTAAAACTTCTCCTATGCGGCCGTTTGCGTATACTTGTGTATAACCTGAAAGATGATCTTGACTTTAGCCCCTTGCACAAGGTCTTTGGGGTGTTCGCAAAATAGCGCTTTTTCACACTTAATCCGGCGCCTCGGTCCTGTTATAAGGAGGTGGTAGCGAGCGAACGAGGCAATCCGGACTATAGTGCTTTATCTCTTTCACTTAACCAATGGAGTTTCGAGGGTGGGGCTACGATATAGCCCGATGACACCGCACATCTCCGGATTCGGTGCGTATGTGTCCGACCGAAGCGCCCTTCACAAAGCGGGAATTCTAAACATTCCGTAGTCGATCAAGTGGTCGACAGACTCTTGCTATATCATGATAGTCGGTTTTCGGCTTTCTCTACTGAGGTGCTCGCCCAGCCGAACTGGGGCACAATCGCAGTAGTTCTCCTGGTGCCGCGTTAGCCGGGTGATACGGAACGTAAGGCAGCAAAACACAGGAGCCGGGCAAACCCAACATTTGACCAAAGACATGATTCGGAGCTGATGCATATAATGCCCAACTTGAGACGCCGAACACTCCCGAAGGTGTTCGGACTTTATGATAACGGGCAGAATTATGCCCTAAACCCCTTGTGTCCAGGTACGGGCATTGTCTTCCGACGCGGCCAATGCCAAAGCGTCGGGCTCCGCTTTGGCTATAGGAGGAAGCCAAGGGAGATTAACAACAAGAGATAGTAATAAAAAGGTCTACGTAGGGTCTTAATCTGAAAAGAATCCTTGCGACGGGTCCCTACTGCACGTCTGCGCCTGTGTCTCCGTTGCGCCGTTATCCTGGACGGGTACGCACGTCTGTTCGTCTGTAGAAAAAGAGGAACATTTTAGTTTTAGAAACAGTTCATGCGAAAATAATGCAAAAGAATAAGTGCAAATAATTAAAGCTAGGTTTATATGAAACCGTGGTTAGTTGTGCGCGCAGCCCCTTATGAAAGGGTATGCGGCTACGGAGCCCCTAGCCTGCTGAGGCCGGATTCGTCTATCCGAATCTGGGGTCTTTAAGTGACCCTCGCACTGAAATGGTGCCATGTGGACCGGGCATCTTAAGTGTAAGAGACGCGTAATGCGGTATGGCGTTGAAGCGGACAAAAGCCTTCCGTCCCAATAGTGCTTGATGTTCACTTTTAAATGGGACGATTTGGAAAATTAACTTTTCTCGTCGAAAATTGTTCGGTGATCCGAACACGACTTCGAGTAATATCGAGCCTGTGCACTTGGCGTAAGGGCCTGGCGTAACTCCTTTGAAGGAAGTGCGACTGTGTCGGATTTTGGTAGGGTCTATCCCCATCCGATGGATTGTGTTTGAATATAGCAGGTTGAGGTCACTGCCTCCGTCCATTAGGACATTTGTGAATTGCAATCCGTCTATTATCGGATTTAATATCAGGGGAGTCCGTCCCATGGTTCGAACACTTCTGGAATAATCCCGGTGGTCGAAAGTGATTGGTTTTTGTCAGGACCCCGACTCGATGTCACATCGATCTAGCCTGTAACACATCATATCACTTTGCGGCCTCACGCACGGTATCCCAACGGGTGTCGCCTTACCTCGGCCCGGGACCGTTTATGCGCTTTTGGCACACGATATGATAGTGTCGCTAGCATCCATATGAAAAGGAGCCCGGCTGACATGACTAGTCGTAAACCCAAAGTGGCACAGACTTACAGGACAGCATCCATGACCCGAGATCGAACGTGTCGGTCAACAGCAAGTAAGTTACGGGCTGTAGCGCTGGGCTAGCAGGACTCGATAAACCGGGCAGAAGCGGCTAACAGGACTCCGTTACTCAATGCGTGACATTTCCCGAAGGGACGATACGTGAACGAAGAAGGACACATGCCGCCAGCCTAAGTGTTCCGAGCAAGTAGCAAGCTACCAAGGCTCAATGGAGACACTAGGAGACATTTCCGTAAGAGAGGCTACTAAAGATAAACAACTAGATAGTCGATCCCACACATACCAAGCATTTCAATCATACACACAATATGCTCGATATGTGCAAATACAACAAGGCATCACAACATGACTCTACGACACAAGTATTTTATTTAAAGGCTCGAGAGCCATTCATATCATACACACAAGCACGGGTCACACGACCCACATACAAGTCATACAAGCATACAAGCCACAATGAAGTGTTTTGTCCGAGTACGCATAACTAGTAAATAAAAGAGGCTAGGGTAAGCTTAGCTATACTACATGGTCCTTCTCTTGCACAGATCACCACCGGCCTTAGTCTACTCATCGATGTCAACGCTCACGAAGAACCCGTCGGAAGGGTTTGAGGCATCTTCTAAAAATGTAAATTAAAGCAACATGAGTACAAAGGTACTCAGAAGACTTACATCGGACCCTACATACATGCATATTATCAAGAAGGGTTGGTGGGGTTATTGCAGCAAGCCAGCTTTGACTCATGGCTAAGCTATCCCACGAGACACCAACTTGAAATAGTTTTATGCTTTCGAGTCCACTACTCATCATTTCAATACACCACCGAGGATCCAACCCCGCCTTCCTACGGGAAGCCATCCTCGCACTCACGCTTATCTTGAGGCTTTTAGTAGTATCCATTTACTTGTCTATGAACCGTATAGGCAACCAAGTAGTCCTTATCATGACGCGCTATTCAATAGATGATGTTAACCTGCAGGGTGTACTTCTTCATACACGCTCACCACTTATCGCCGTTTACGACATGTACTCGGCAACCTTCAGCGGAAGCCCAACGTGGGTGTCGGCCACGACCTACCTAGACACCTAAGCCTCTAGTCCAGGTTTATCGCCTATTTGGGTTCCATCTATGAGGAGTTCCGCCAAGTCTCGCCACAGCCCCAAACGATGTGAACAGGTTCCTGGATACCAAACGGGCATCCGTACACCCGCCACGCATCTACCGCATCACAGCCCACCCCTATGGTCAGCGCTGTCCACGGCCTCCAAAGAGGCTACAAACACCGAAACTACTTGCAACTCCCCGGACCAAGACTAGGGTGAATAAGAAGTCGAGAGGGTCCATTGGTTTCGGGCCCAATGCATGGTAGTAGCTGAATCTTAAATCACACATAAGATCTCAAGATTAAGGACGGCCTCAATGAAACAACCCACCATGTACTCCTACATGGCCTTTCATCGATACCTTTACCAAATCGTATTCAACACCTTACTCTCATCGACTCGATCATTTCACTCTAGTCATCACCCGATGAACCGCACCTGACACGACTCTAAGCATAGCGAGGCATAGCAAGGTAGGAACAACACAATCACATGGCTCAATCAACTCCTACACATGCTAGTGGGTTTCATCTAGTTATTGTGGCAATGACAGTCATGCAGAGGAAATGGGTTCAACTACCGCAGCACACAGCAGTATTGAATCGCGTTGTCTTAATGCAGAAACGAGAGCAGGAGCAAGAACATGGGATTTTATCGATATGATCAAATGGTTGGTTGCTTGCTCGACGGGTCGTTACGGGTATTGCTCTTCGTCGGGTTATCACGGTACTCCTCGGGCGAATCTCGCCAGCAGAACACCGATGCACAAGCATTAACAAACAAGATGCAACAATATGATGCATGCAATGAGACATGGCAAATGAGTGCTTTGAGCTAGTGCAACTAGGATCGATGGGTTTGAATCAATTTGAACCAAAGATTCAAAATTCAAACTCATATATGATCATTTAAAGTGCTTAAACTTGTTCTGTGATAAACAGTGGGTTAGCTTCTGTAAACATGCATGAAACCAGTACAGATGGATAGATTGGATTTTTCTGATCATTTTTCATATATAATTTGTCTCATTTGGAGTTATGGCTGATTTTATATGAATTTTTGAAGTTTGAAACAATTTCTGGAATTTCCTGTGTAAAAATAATTCCAGTAATTTAAATATTATACAAGACCTTCGTCATGATGACGTCGGGGTCAACGGGCTGGTCAGTCAAACCGACCAGTGGGTCCCAGCGATGTCGATGGGGTTGGTTTAATTAAAATTTAATTAAACTAAACTAGATTAATTAGTGGGCCGGACCCACATGTCATAGACCCGTGGGGGTCAAACCCATCGGCGTTTAGCCGCCGGCCGAAGCGACGCGGCGGCGAAGTGGTTTTGGCCATTCCGCCACCAAATGGGGCGCGGAGGCCATCGAGTGCAGCTAAGGACAAACCGCAACTATTGGCGGAGTCCATTGGGCTCGGGGTGGCGGAGTAAGCGCCGGCGGCGATTTTGGCGGCCACCGAGCTCGGGTGAAACGAACTCGTCTTTGTGGTGTGCGGCGAGGTGCGTGGGTGCGTGGTTAGCACCAGCAGACGTGGTGAACGTGTTGGACAGGGTGAGGAGGCCGGAGTGTGGCGGAGCACGCCGGCGACGAGGTCCGCGGCGGTGCGTCGCGCGCGATCTCGTGGCGCTTGCTTGGTGCACGGAGCGAGAGAGAGGGTCGGGAAGTAGCTAGGCTCACAGCGGACGCTGCGGTGCGACGGCGTGGTCGGGGACGAGCTGCAGCGGCGACGGCGTTGAAGGGGATCTCCGGCGGCGGACTCGGGCGAAGCTTGGTGCGGCGTTTTGGGCACGCGAAGCGCTTCGAAACTCGGCTAGCTCGAAGGAGTCGACGACGGCGGAGCGTCTGGACACGGTGGCGCGGCGTGGGGTCGACGGAGGGCGCGGCTACGACGGTGGTGCGGCGGCGGTGGCGTCGGCCATGGCGTGGGGGGTGCGAGGGAGACGAACCAGAGAGGAGAGGGGGTGTCTGGGGGGTTCGGGGCGCGACGTGGAGCTCATCCAAGGCGATGGAGCGGCGAGAGAGCGGCAGGCGGCTGGCAGTGCGTGGCGAGCTGCGGTGCCGCCGCCGAGCACCTTGGCTGCTCGCTCGGCAAGCCAAGCAGCTTCTGGCGCGGGTGGGCTGGGCCGGCCGGGTGGGCTGGCTAGCGGCGCCGTAAGTTTGTCTGCTGTTTTCTTTTTCTATTATTCTCAGAACTTTGTTGAGTTATTTAAAATACCTAGGAGGTTTCAAAATTCACCAAACTACTCTGGTCCATTGTTGGAATATTTCCAACATGAAACATTTTAGTTTGAGATATTTGGACATTTGAAATATTTTATAAATTTTAAATGCCCAAATTCAAATAGCTATGATTTAATTCAAAGACCCAAATATGACCTAGGAAATTGTGCATCACTTTTGGCAAGGCTTCTGGACCAAAACAAAAATGATGGACATTTTAGAAGGGCATTTCAGGTTCATCGAAAATATTTTTAGTAAACCCTAGTTGTTTCAGAGGGGGCTGGGAGTTCTGGCAATCCCATTTCAAGTTTCTGTTGAGAAAAATAAACATGATGCAACATTCTAATGCATGGACTAGCTAGGGTGTGACAACTCACCCCCACTCAAAAGAATCTCGTCCCGAGATTTAGGTTCCTCCGGAAAGAGGGCGGGTACTCA